>JAWWML010023180.1:0-16111 GCA_035047165.1 Ormyrus rosae
CTGAACCATTTTTCCGGAAAATGCGACCCTGGAAAATTATTTAGGTGGATCCATACTTTTGGAACACCCCGTATACTGGGCATAGGATTGAGCAGTTTTTCCATAGTACCCCTGTAATACTTCTTTGTGAAAATCAAGGAATTGCTCGGACAGACTATTAACAGTATCATTATTAATAGTCATATCATCTAATTGATGATTTTGTAAATTAACGAAATACTGTTTAATATCGTTACTTACAGTCGCATTTTTTTTCAAAAAATATTCGAATTCCAAAATTTCAAGGCTCTGCGCAGCTAAAATATGTAATTTTTTACATCGATTATAAATTTTCCCACCGATAAAACTGTTCTCTGATCTACATCCAAGCAATTCAGCTTCTATTAAAATGGTCAGCCCACATCCATCGATGAAGCTGCCTACAGCTTTGAAAAAAACTATAGTGATATGGAAACCACCTAGATGAATAAAGAGCTTTCGAAGTTCGTCTTTTTCTTCACTTTTTATAACCATTGCTATTTCAGCGATACCTAAGTCATAACTTGAGCATAATTTTCTTTACACTCTTCAGAGATTTTTAGGGCTCGTCGCATTGTTTCAATAACAACTGATTTATCAGTTGGAGATTTGTTAATCGGGTTCAAATACGAAATCTTTTGCTTAGGGCTATTATCTTTTAAAGTTATAGAGTTGAACACTATCCACATAGGTGTTATTATTTTTTTTAAATGTGAGAGCATCCATAATATATCAAATTTAGATGCATTTAAAAAATCCTCTGGCGCAGTACTTTTCTCTTGAGCACTATAAGGCTGCATAATTTCCATTAATCTTGGTTTTTTGGTATATTGTAGAATATCTAACAAAATATCTTGAAAACTTCTCCTTCTTTTAGTGGAAATTATTTTCGAGTTGCCGCTGCTTTCAGTATCAGAATGGTACTCTGATTGATCGACAGCTTCCGATTCTGCCGTAATAATATCTTGAATGGCTATCCCTGCTGTATCGTTCATTGTAGTTTACCCTTGGGAACTTTCAATGAAACAATCAAAATTATCAAATGCTGTTGACATACGTCACCCTTCTTTTAGCTGTATATCAGATGCTGAAAACTGCGGTTTTTCTGTGATATGATATGTAGCTTCAGTTTCTAGTTCTTCAATGACATTGTAACTGCATACGTACTCAAGTTTATGCAGTATTTTAACCTTTTCGCTCCGGGGCTGGTCCATATATGGACCATATATGGACCAGCACTCCGTGTGGCGACTTGTCATAAGAAGTTCATTCACTTAAGTCATGAAATTCAGCTAAAATGCGAGGTCAATTTTAAAGGAAAAATCCCCGGAGCGAAAAGGTTAATAACCTTTTTACTATTTGTTAAAGATTTTATGGTACTTACCAATGTTATGTGTTTTGAGAGCTTCACTGAGCCATTTGTAACTGAATGAATGACATCCGAAGAAAAGGACTTTACGAGTCTGGCAGTCCTTTCATATTTTCGCCGTCTATAATTAAAGCCGACTAGTAAGGTGGTGTAAAAAGCCGATAAATGTGACGGTATTTCACTCTCCTCGGATAAGGTCTTCCACAGTTACATCATTCCCAATCGTCTTGGGAACAATTTTGCATATTTGTCTTATAATTAGTGCTGCTCCAAGCACAACATCATTTTCGGATATACTATCCATATTAATTGCAAGATTGTAACTGCTTGGCACAATAATTTTTGGAACATTTGGTTCGCGACTATTTTAATTTTGTTTTTAAAATACTTTATCAATTTTTCGGGAATTCTTTTGGCACAAAAAATATTTTTATCAACTGTAATATCCTCGAAAGATTCCAATAGAAAGTCCTTAAAAAGATTTACTACAAATGAAACGTAGCAAAATTTTTGTTTTTTTTATAACAGATTGCTCTACAAATGTACATACTTTTTTAAAAGCGATTGAATAATGATTTCGTTTAACGTGCCAATCTGTTTTATTTGTATCCTTAGTTGCACTTGTAACGTTGTACGTCTTACAATACCTATGATAACTAATCACAAAGCCATCGTTTTCGTGAGAATAAATTTTTTTTAGCAAAGCAACATCGTTCCATTTCATAGCGTAAGATTTTATTTTTCAAAAGACTGGAAATTAGTCGTAGAGCTTAACGGCAAATGTCTATTATCAACTCTTTTGTAGATCTTATCGCAAAAAATACATCTTTTATTGTCTACATTTGAATCGGAATTATTTATCGATGTACTAGCAACATTACTCTCATCATCGTTATCGTCTGAATGTATACTACTACTCTCGTTGCTATTTTCATCTAATGATACAGCTACATTTTCCCTAAAACAGTATAATTCAATTCAAATTATATATTATATATTCATATATATATTGATTATAAAATGAATAAAAAAGCAAGAATTGAAATGATAACGTTAACCGGTACAACTATTTTATGTATAAAAATCATCGCAGAAATAATTATAGATAATTGTAAAACTTTTATTTCTGCAAAATTTAACCCAATATGTTTATATTGTAACGGGCTGGGGTTACGGCGTGAGAAAGAGAAAGAAGAAAGATAGAGTTCGGAAGAGCGGAGCTGCGCACCGCGCGTTGAGCGCGCGGTCCGCCGCGTGGCGAGCGGTCCTCTTCCCCGTGTAAGCGGGAGAGACGTGTGGCGCGCGAGGTTACGGCAGCCATTTTGCGTGCCAGTTTTTGGCCCACCATTTGAAGCAGCTGTTGAATCCCGCTCCGTTCGGCCTTTTACTTAGTTTGTGGTGCTGTGAGAGTGCCGTAAGTGGCGGAGGTACGTTTAGCCCCGCCACCACTAGCAGAGGAAGTGATAGGCGAGCTGCAGCCGTCTCCACAACAGACGCCAGAGCCGGCTTTGCCAACGAAGCGGCAGCGTGCGATAAGCACCACAGCGGCAGCCGTTATCGCCGAGAGTGCGAGAGAGATGACGATAGAGAGAACGTCGAATTGCGCGGCTGGCCAGCACCTAACAGTAGGTTTAGTTATTGTTAATTAGCGGCGATATTTCGTGCGATCCTCAGCCATTGTGACGGCTACGCGAGAAACCGCAAACTTAATTTTCCCCGGTGCGGACCCCGGGAATGCCGACATTTCGGGCGGTTCGGCAGCGGCCGAACCCAACCGAACGGCACCGAGCGCGCGCGAACAAAGTCTCTGCCTGCGCGCGACTTAAATATTAATTCTTTTTGTTCGTTTTTGTTTCATTAGATTTAATAAACGGTTCACGCACTCGGCGTGAACCTTATTTTATATAAAACGTTTTTGTTGATTTATTGAGCGAGTTCCTAGCTAGCTTTTAGCTCCTTTAGCTAGCCGGCAGACGGAGAGTGCAGCTGACGGGGTTAAAAGCTGCGGCTTCAAGTCTGAAGAGAGCCGCAGCGTTGTATACAGTAAGGCCGCGGTGTAAAAGAAACACCCGGCTCTTTAAGAAAATAAATAGCGGATATTTATTAACTTTTGTTAAAAGTTACCCCGTTACAATATATAAAAAAAAATATGAAATTATAACTGACCTACAAAGCTGACCTAAAAAAAGAATTAATTCTGAAATCATTTTTTTCTAAAATTAATAAACTGAATAAATTAGTGACTCGCTTTAATTTAATGAATAAAAAATTATTTTCGTATTAAAATAATATTTTGTAATTATCGAAGTGTAGAATACAATAATACTATTACAATGAATAGTCACTCTAACATTTATTTTTAACTCACTTATCAAAACATGAAATGAATTTAAATGATAATAGTGATAAAAGTTATTTAAAATAAATCGTAAATTAGGAAATAGTGTTTTTATCAATCTCCTTTAAATTTAAATGTCGACTCAAGACTTTCAAAAAACTATTTTGTTTTCTAGTTGATGCCCTTTAAATTTACATGCCCACTCTACAGAATTTCAATGAGCTTTCTTTAAATGAGCGTGCACATACAAAAACTGTTACTTTGTTAAGTTAATAAGAATTAAATAATAATGATATGCAGTTACTTACTCACAAGGAGAGTGTACGACATTTGGGTAATGGATTTTCCTAACTTTTGAAAAAAATAAAAAAATTTTGATCTCTTTTTTTTTTTTAATCGATAGGATTGATCTCACATTTCAAATGCGGGGAGTTAAAATACTGTATCATTAATAGTTGAGAAGCTATACGTGATTAAACAAAAATCGATTTTTTTTAGATTTTTGCTAAAAGAGCACATAACTTTTGAAAAATCGAGCGTTAGGCCGAACGAACGCGGCTTCCTTCATATTTTAACATTAGAAAACATATCCCAAAGTTACCGGAAAATCCATTACCCAAATGTCGTATACTCTCCTTGTAAGTTAAAAGTAATTGTTTTTTTTTGTCAAACGTATATAACTTATTGAAATTATTAAACGTAGTTTTATTTTTAAGAAAATTTTGAAACAATAAATTAAAATTAAGCTTCTCTGTTATGTAATGCAATGCAGCATTTTATATGTAGCGTTTGCTAACGTAGAATTTGTACTTTTAATACACTAAAAATCGACTCACGGGTAGCAAGCGGTGCGAGACTGGCGAGCGCATTATACATGATGTAGCTCTTACCTTGTTGCTGTCTCGTACTCGGCTGTAGGCTGAAAAGAGGCGGGAAGCGGCAAAAGAAAGAAAAAGCCAAGCGTTATATAAAAGAATAAGCACTTACATTTAAGAAAAAGTGAACAATGAAAAGTGGCTACGACGCCAGAAAACACGCTCTTAGAATTGAACTAAAACTATAGCTTCGCGAGGCTATTCCGCGCTCGTCCCGTGACAAGATATATTTTTCGCAAGACGGCTAGCTGATAGTCGCGGGGTCGAGGCAGCTCGTCCTGGGACAAGGCTTCGCGGAAGCGCGGTTGTACAGCCGGCAGCACCCCATCAGGTCCCAGCTTCCAATCGCAACACACACACAAAAAAACATCACACTCGCGAGCAAAATTAAGTAATTGAAACAAATCTTAAAAGGAAGTTAAATGAACCGAGACACGTCCCGCCGAAGCATCTCGTTCGTACCGTAATTATTAAGGGCAATCTGTCACCGCAACAGAAATTCTTAAACAACCGATCACGCGTCTACACGTTTTCCCGGCAAGCGAGAGAATGAGCTTTCGAAGATTGCCGGTGCTCTCCAGTTCCGCCGTAGCAGTGTTGCTAGTTCTTCTCCCTTGAAGTCGCAGAGAGGCGGTGGCACTGCGCAGTACCGTACTCGGAGCGGAGCTGTGGCGGTCTTTTTAAATTGGAGGAGCTTTTGCGGTGGATCAGGCCGCAGCGGTGGGCCAGGCCGCTATTACTTTTTACCGCGCTCCACGCTCCTACCGACGGGACGGTCTCGCAGACGTTTGACCGCCACCCTACTCGGCTTCACGCCTCTGGAACGCAGAAACAGCTGATGGTGTCTCGTACAACGCGCGGCTCTCTCGCTGCATGCGATCGCGCGCGCACACACATACACACTCGCATTCGCTCTCTCTCGCTCTCACACTTGACGCGCGCAGCTGATGGGGCACTGTCGACCTCTCTGGCTTGCCTGGGCGTCGCGTAATATAATTTCTCTCATAGTAAAAGTATGTAAATGTATACCTAATATTACTTACAACAAAAGACAAACTCAACCGACGACTTGTGGATGGTGGCGATTACTTACAACAAAAGACAAACTCGAGCGACGACTTGTGGATGGCAGCTATTAAAACAAAAGCAAAAGAAAATCGACGGACAACTTTTGGATGGCGGTCGTCTTTTCTTTGCATCTTTGATTCTTATATAACCTCTTGAAAAAAAAAAAATAATTTTATAAATTTTTACTATCTTATAATCTACAAAACTAAATGACGTAATGGCCACATTTTTTGTTTTTACTTTCAAACAAAATTTGCAAACACTAAATTAAAATTAATTATGTTCTTTTTTTTTAAATACATAAAAGTTGTTAAAATTAATAAACGTATACATAATATTACTTACTATAAAAAGACAAACTCGACCGACGATTTGTGGATGGCGGCGATACAGAATTATTGTTCTGTTCTTTGCAATTCTTTTCCTTTTCCTTTGATGATCTCTGCCTCTTTACCTTTACCTTTGTTAACCTGTTGACGTGTAGCGACTGTAGCATTTGCAAGTAGCGAGTAGCGACTGACGACTTTCACAGTTCCACCACGAACTAATTACTACACTATACTAAAGAACGACTTCTTTAGTTACGCAAATTGACGCAAATCTTAATTCAGGTATCGCTCGCGTCAATTTTTGACTCAAAACTTCCGGCTTCAATCTTTTGATCATGTTTTTTTTAAGGTGGGACCTGCTTTGAAATAGCACAATTGTGTCTAGTGGTATTTTCCTTGAAGATCCTTGAAAATTCTACACCTTACTTTATTATAGGATAAATAAACACGGTTAACCTCAACACATGTAGCACTTACTAAAAGCAATCGGTTGTCAAAAAGTAGCTACGGCGACTGGCGACACGGCTAAAGCGCGATCCGCGCGCTATATTTAAAACTTTAGATTTGCAATTTTTGTATTAAAATTCATTTTATAGTAATAAAATCCATTTTTAAAAATCTTTATACATTTATATATTGTTCTGATAACATTTATTAATAAATTATAACATTTTTAGAAATTATTTCAAAAAATCTAAAATTAAACATTTTCGTATTATGTGCTATTATTTCTTTAATATTTTAAATTTTTGCATAAAAATTTATTTTGATACAGATTATACAATCAAAATATGTAATAAAAAAATTTTCCATTTTTTGAAATTTTTTCGGTATAATACCCCCTGAACAGATTTGTGTTTGATGTTGTGTTCTTATTTCGTTCAATAGTATATAAAAATTTGAATATAACAATGTTTATCTGAGAAATAGGTTTTTACAAATAGGTTGTATGTGTAATTCGTGTCACATGCGATAAGAAACAACGAATTTAGCTTCTGACATCCGCCATAATGAATCCGTCCTCTTGACTTTTGATATTGAGATCATGATCAGCAACCGCGAAAACCCCTTATAATTCTACTCTGACTAGCATTATACTTGGAAATATGAAAAAGGCCTTGTAAATACACCACAATTCATAAATCGAAAGAAAGTAATTCCTTCTGTAGCCATTTTAAAACCATCATTTAAAATAAAAATTTTTCAAGACTATCTTATTCCTTGGATATCAGGATCACTTTTCTAATAGGCTTCTTTGTGATAGAAAAATTCTTTCTCGACGAAAAAAGTTCAAAGAAAAAAAGCCATGAAAAATCGATATTTTTTTCAAATTTCCTTACAAAAATAGAGGTAAATGCCATTTTTTCGAAAATTTCTGAGCGGCTATCGATAGAGCGATATCAAAAACAGAAGATATTTTAGGGTAGATACAGAAGGTATTTGAGTAGCCAAAGATTATTTTTGAAAATACAGTGAATCAAACTCAACGTCAGGAATCAATTCATTTGGGCCAAAAAGGGTTAATTTAAATAAACAACTCTTCAGACCAGAATGACATAAATTTCCAACAATCCCATCACGTCTAGTGATATTAGTCGGCGATGGCGTGCTTGGCCCAGTTTAGCCCTCATGGTCTTTTTGAGAACTATATTTAGGACTTCCCCTGGCTTTTGAGGAGCGATATCCCCTAGCAAATTAAAAAATAAAACTTTAGATGATACAATACCTTTTTAAATGTACACAAAATGATCATTACTATCATATGCAGGGGACTGGGAATAGACGCTAAAGGCTACCTCGTGTTAGGTGTGCCACATAAGAACCAAAGAAAAGTAATGATTACACATTTCCTCCTAGGGCGTAAGGAGTTACTCCTTTTAGTCATCTGTCCTCTACAGAGGAGAGATCATTAAATTTACTTATATAATACTGTAAAGCATATTTCGAGGTTTAAGGAGGTTCATTCCAAAATCAAATATGTAGAAAATGTTATGAAATTGAAATATACAGTTATTTGCACCTTCACGAATATTATGCACTAAATTTTAGATAGGGTTGACTATAAAAATAACGAGAAAAATACTTTCAAACATTTTTCATTTTACCCATGTCTTATGGCAAAGGTATCGGCGCAAATAGAAAATGCTACTATAATTTTGCGTAACCTGTAGGCTGCGAAATAAAAGCAACAGTATAAAACTATGAAGAATAAGTTTTCTTTTAATACCAAAAAAAACGTATATTGATGACCAAAAAGATATTCTTCGTCGAACTTAGCAAAATTTTGAAAAAAATATCGTGGTGGCGAGCGCATTGAAGTGGGTCACGTGATACAGGCTTCAAAAACGCACAGGATTTGAATCTTCCAAAATCTTATCTCGCTACTTTTGTCTGTATTAGCTCTAGCTAAATTTGCATTTATTTAATTTTTTAGTGCAGTTAAAACTTTTGGTTTTCTTGCACATTAATTCTTTCTGCAGTTCGCACGCACGCAGTATACATCAATGCCGCCATATGACGAGACTACGTCAATCGTTTTCATTCAAAACTTTTTATATAAATGAATAGTTTGATAAAACATTAAGTTCATTGTTTTTCATGATGTAATAAATTAAAAAATTAATTTGCCCATATTTTTTATGTATTTTTCATACTTATTTTCTAAGTAAATATTTTAGTACTCGATTGACTAGCGAGTCCTAAATGAACCCCTTAAATGTTTAATTAAACTTCAGTTTTACTCAAGTAATTATGTACAAATGAATGTTAGACTTTCTGAATTTTCACAAATATTAAAATCAAATAATTATAAACCTTTTCCGGTTTATGAACAATTACGGTACAATTTTAGATCTTTCTTCTTATAAGCCATTCTTTGCCTATCCTAATGATTTTACACGTATATGTCTACTTTTATTAACAATTTTAAAAATGTTAATTAGAATTTGATCTCACTGTTAGATCGTCTCAAATTATAAAATAACCCGAACTATTGATACCCCTAGAATGTACGTATTAAAAGTTTAACTAAAATAAAATTTTTACTAAAATATTTAATGCAATACATTCTACCATTATACTTAATATCAATACTTTATTCTAAATAATAAAAACTCATCACTGAAACGGCTAATTTTGACATACCTTTCGAGAGTCATAAATGACACTATAATATGTAATGTATAAGGCATACAAGAATTTCTTTTTTACCTAGTCCAATTGATCTCTGACTAACAGAAATCAGTAGTATCCAATAAGTTATAACTTAATCAAATATACACACAAATAGAATAATTTCTAAAAATTAAAATTAAAATCTATAAACAATCAAAATTAATAGAATTAGAATAGTGTAACATTTCTAAATAAAATTTTATTTTTATTAGCCGCAACGACAAGTGAAGCATCGACCACGTGTACCACCGCCTTCCAAAATACCGTCAAGTGCTGTAGAAATGCCAGGAGATGCTTTAAATAGTAGTATTGGTTTTCTAGATGTTCAGTTTGGTGCTCTAGAATTCGGAAGTGATTCTAATATTAGTGATGGATCGAATCAAGATAAATATAATTCAACAGGGATCAATCCCACTATTACTAACATCGATTCCACGTCGATATCTACAAAAACTGTTGTAAATTCAATTAGTTCTCTTACTCTTGAAGGCTCACAATCGTCTGCTAGTCAAAAATTTAATACAACGTCAAAAATTGTAAGTATTATAATTCATATTTTAAAAAATTTGTATAAAAATGCATTCTAATTTTTTCGAAAAATTATATTATTTAATTTGTTAGAAAAATGATATTAATAAGTTTAATATAAATAAACGTAACGTAATGCTTTCTCGGAATCTTTATATTCATGTTCACTTACAATTAGGTTATTTCTTAACTTTAAAAAATGGTGAGCCTGAAAGTTAATCAAATTACTCAGAATTACAGTTCTTTGTTTCAATTTTACTAAGAAACTCAGATGGAAGAGTTTCGATGCTGCAGAAATCATCTCGTCAGCTGATATATAACAATCTTCAACACTGCATTAAGGATACTCAATCAATTCATTCCGGCGAGTTAATGAAACTTAAACAAGGACTACCATTGCATACTTCTCGTGCACCCACTAGGAGAGTGCACGGGTTCCGGATCACCGACTTTGTTCAAACTTTGAACATGGTTTTCTTATGACAAAATATGAAGAAAGCCAACATATTAGGGTCTAACGCTCAAAATTTTCGACGCAGGAGGTAAATAAAGTTATTTTTCTCTAAAACTTCGTATTTCGTTATTTGATGATAAAACACCTCCTATTAAAGCTAGCAATTACAGCAAAAAATCAAATGAAAGAGGAAAAGACCTATAATCTAAGAGGCTGCACGTTAACAAATCTCTAATGCTTCAAAAGTTATAGATAATTGAATATGAGGACGTGGTAATGCATATTATCTTTGTTTCATTCGTTTTCATATGTTTTTGATACTCTAATTTAATTATCGTTAACTTTTTAAGCAATTGAGATTTTTTAACGTCCAGCACCTCAAATTATAGGGCTTTTCCTTTACTTTTGTCCGCATTTTTAGTGGAATTTCTAGCTTTAATAGGAGGTGTTTTATCATCAAATAACGAAATACGAAGTTTTGGAAAGAAATAACTTTATTTACATCCTGTGTCGAAAATTTTGAGCGTTATACCCTAATATTTTGGCTTTCTTCATATTTTGTCATAAGAAAACCGTGTTCAAAGTTTGAATAAAATCGGTGATCCGGAACCCATGCACTCGCCTATTCAGCCATCACACTTTCTTAAATTTCTAAATTTGAAAGTATTTGCAGAATAAGAGTCTACAGAATGCAGACTCCACGTCTCATCGACGTTCTCCAAGCACGTGGCTTATGGCTATTCAGTAAACTCTCTCTCTCTCTCTTTCTCTCTCTTTCAAGTTGGCTACTACAATGCTCACAAGATCCATCAGCAAACTCGTTCTACTACGGATGGTGAGTTAGTTGCAGCGCCGATAAGAACGTGCCCTAGTCTAAATGTTGAGGTATCGACAGCATCATCGCTGGGAGACTCGAGTTGTCTTACATTTAAAAGTGTTTACGTGGCTATGCTCTCAACTCTACAATCTCCAGTCTGCAGGCTGGCGATAAGCAGGCATAAGAAAGTTATAGCGACCAATAGCGCGAGAGGTAGAAAAAAGGCAGTTTTCTACCTGCCGCGGGCTGACACGCATACAATGCATACACGCCGTCAATGCCGCTTCAGAGAGTTTTTTTTTACAAATAGTGAAGTGTGGAAAAAGTGCACATAAGCGAGCAGTGAGTGGAGGCAACATGTGCCTCCAAAATTAAGTAAATTAAATGAAATATAAACAATAAAATATGAAGAAAACAAAGTATAGTCTAAAATTTTTTGGGAATATATCTTCAGTGTGTAAAATAAAAATACTATAAAAATAGCACAGTAAGTCAAGTCAATATCACAGAAAGTTATAAAAGTAGCAGACGACAAATTTTATTATTTATAACTATGTTATATGAGCTAATGCATCTATCAGTCGATGATAGTAAAATTAAATGCTCATAAAACTTAAAGTTAGATGTAAAAAGAACGATTCAAAATAAATTAAATTAACACCAAATTTAATGTGGACGATACAAATGTATTCACTAAAAGTAGGGGCGTATGAGGAACGATACAAAATCTTGAAGCGCGGCGGCGCATTCAGGTAAGTCTAAGTTTCGAACGAAACATGAACTTATCCTCTATATACGTTGATTTACGATTTTTAGATTACCGTATTTTTAATAAAAATACATTGTAACGGGTTGGCCTTATCGCGTAAGGCCTTTGACGTACATGGCTTAACAAACGTTAATGTACGTCCAGACTTTTATGTTCGCTCGCACGCAATTGGCCGCTGCTGATTTAGGCGCTTCGTCAGCTCTTCCCGGATCCGCACCGGGGGATAAATACAACTTGAAAGAGCCGGTCTTGGTGCCGGCTCACGCTAAACAGTGGAATAAAACTCTACTTTTGCTGGCCAGCCGCGCTATCGATATTGAAGCCGCTATCTCTCTGACTTGAACTGAAAATTATTAGTATGGCTGCCACTGCCACTGCTTCTCGGTTTCCCCGTCGTAGCCACCTCCCTCCCTCCCTCCCTCTCCCTCCCTCCCCTCTCTCCCTCCCTCTCTCCCTCTCCCTCTCCCTCTCCACGTGGAGGGGCTATCATATGCCTCCACCTCCAAAACTCATCCACACAAACTAGGAAAACGGAAGTAGAGCAAAACTACAGGCAAAGATGGCCGCGCCGTGGTGTTCCGCTCGACAAAACCCCAAATCACGAAAATTGTCCTGAAGGCGCTGATAATTCATACGCGTATCGCCGCGCGGACACTGCAGGCTTAGGCTTAAACAAATTCGGGCACGATTATTTACCGTTGGCTCGAAACGTTCAAAAAGGCTTAAAGTCTGTATACACATGTTTAATTAATTTACTTGAAAGGTATAAAGGAAGTAACGGGTCAAACAACAATGAAAGTTATAACGGCTTACTCTGGCATTTTGCTTCAAAGCATCTCCACAACGGCTTTACTATTGAACTTTCCAATTATCTGGCTACGAAAATCTTTAATAATGGATTCAAATCCATTTTAAAAATGCTGAGTGTGATGAGCGTCATAATTCGAATTGCAGCAAGTGATTTTGCCAATGAAAGAGACAAGGTGAGGCTCCACGTTGCAGAGACACGTAGTCGGGCAGCAGCCTACCGGGCATTATTGGAAGAAGAGGAAAGCGAACTGTACGGGCCCGGAATAAAAGATTAGCTTTAGGTATAAAAATTATCGATTTATACCAATAAAATCAGTAGCTAAATCTTTAAACGCGTTTATCTCAAAACGACATTTTTCAAAATTGTTGCATTGTAATTCAAAGAGAAATGAACCAATCCATGTAATTCATATTGGAACATGTTCAGTAAATGATTCCCCAAAAACTGGATCACAATTCTTGTGATTTACCATGTAAAAAGCCCGGAAAAAATTTTCTACACGATAATCCGACTTATTTTTTTTAAATGAATCCATTTTGCAGGATGTTAATTTTTTTGTATAAAAACGGTCCTCTCTATGGAAAATATATTCTAGTTATCAGGATTCTTTTTTTATTTATGTTTTAGCCACGATGAAACCTGGAATCTGTACAACAGCTAGAGAGCTGTTTTAGGCGTACCGCGCGACGGCACATAAGTCGATATTTATTGATTATATTCACTTGAAAAAATTGTTATATATTCTTAAATCGTAATTAAATATATCCTTAAAAATTCAGAACATCCCATATGTCAGTTATTTTTGAGTAAATTCCCGAAATTGATCTTTTATTAAGCGGTCACGCTGGTAGCCCCCCTTAAGGGGGTAGGGGGTATTATATAACCCATCATTTTCCTTTTAAAAAAGACCCGAAAAAAAATCTTAGTATAAAGAGTTATTATAAAAATACATATTAAAAATATAGTTCATTTTTATCAAATGGACCCAAATATACCCGCCGGTCGCGATGCACCTGATCTGCAGTCACTTTATTAAGTACAATGATTGCGCTGATTGCATGAGTACTGATAAGGCTGACTGTTGCGGGTCTCGGTCGTGAGCCTCGCCCGGTGGGGTCTTCCGTGGCTCGATCGGTAAGAGCTAAGGGAATTGATTCGTACGGCGAACTCAAAGGCCCTAGTCTCTTCCGATCAAAACAAGCACCACTGTGATAAAACATACGTGCTTTGTTTACAAACACACCAATGACCCCCGTCCCTGTTATGCATACCGTAAGGCAGCACAAATAGAGCGACGTTAAATAAGATTTTTAAAAAATGGACCCAAGCTGTACCCTGTAGGCCCATTTGATCCAGAGATATGGCTATCTCAAAAGGTACCCCTAATTAACATAGGCGAAATATCACTTATTCTCAATTCATAATATAAGTATTATTGCCTCGGGAGGTGCATACCCTGGTACCTTAAACTCAATAATGAATCTTCAGAAGAAAATCTTGAAAATCATAAAAACAATTTCATAAATGGCATAAATTTGATTAATATCAATCAATTATTTGCAAAGGAATCTCCACTATTATGATAGTCTTAAAACCAAGTACATGATGTCAGCAAAACGAGAAACAAAAACATTCAAATACCAAAATATAGTAATACTATTAGTAATAAGAGTAGTTATATTGTAGCCATAAGAATTATCTAATCATCTGAAAATTATTAGAACCAAAAATAAAAAGAAAATAATAAGAGATTGGATAGCAATTAACATAATATAAAACAAATAATATCGTCTAAAACGCTCACGGCTGTGAAATTGTTACTTTATATTAAAATTGTTACTTTATATTAAATAATTATTTAGTTTTAAGTTAGAACATAAGCTTTTGTTTTTTGTAACCAGACCCACCAACAGGTAACTGTGTTTACCTCTGTGGGTAGTTGCGTGGATTTTATAATTGTAAACTCTATGTAACTATAATCTTCTGGTAATAAGTAAATACATAAATATACCGGTAGATATTGAAAAAAATAATGTTTAAGGGGGTTATATACTGATTTTTCCCTCCTATAAAAAAACCTGAAACAAAAAATGTATATGATTATGGTTCTTTTTAAAATAGCCATAAAAAATATAGCATAATTTTTTGATCTCCAGAATGAACCGATAGATGAATTTTCATTTAACAGAGCTTAAAATCTTTGTTTTTGATGTCATTCAGGGCTGATGCATTTTTTTTATTAAATTTTTTTGGTTTAGTATTTTTAAATTAAGAAAAACTGCAAAATATTGGTATATTTTTAACAAATTTTCTGAATATTCTGAATTTTTTTTAATTTAAAAATACTACACTAAAAAAAAAAGAATTTTTAATGAAATTTCATAAAAATAAATAACGTTGTATTTTTTGAGTTTTCTGTTTTATAATACGAAATATGTTATAAAATACGAAGTATGTGACTATATCTATGTCTATGACGGTATGCAGCCGTCAGAATTCGACATCAGTGAAAATACACACTAAATGTTTTGACCGGCTGCTATTGTATGTTTACGTTGCTTCTTTATTGAAATTTATTTCTATTTCTTTCAAAATGTTGTCAGCAGTAAATAGAAGTTATTATCCAACAAAAAGTAGAAGAAGCAAGAGGGTTATGCAGCTAAATAGTTGCCGTGGGGTAAAAAAAAGAAAACTTGTCAATCCTGAAAGTGATATAAACAATCCATCAGAAATACCTGTTGATTCAGCAACAGAGCATGGAGAGTTTTTGCTAGTTGACTATACAGCTTGAAAACATTTATTTATAAACGTTAAATGCAGTGAGTGCAGTGAAACAAATTTGACAGTAGAAACCAATGCATCTATAGGATTTATATCAAAAATTGTTTTGGAATGCTTGAGTTGTGGCCATGTTGCAGGAGAAAGTTTTTCAAGTCCTCGAGTTGCTGTAAAGCATTCTCCATTTTTAGTCATTAAAAAAAAATATTGTAGAGAGTATAAATTCTGTTGACATTGGCTTTGCTAAACTTGAAAGGATATCTTCAACATTACCTATGAAGTGTTTATCCAAAACTGCATTTCACTTTTTATTAAACTCTTTGTAGAAAGAAAATATGTAATTAAAAAAAAGTGTTTTACTTAGTGCTGGTGAACAAGTGCGAGAAAAGCATGCTTGCAGTTGTCAAGTGAGAATAATATAGATATTTTAGACATAAATCTATCTTTTGATGGCATATGGCATCGGTGCGGATATAAATCATTATATGGAATTAGGATTGTGATTGATTTATTTACCGGTCTTGTACTACATTATGAAGTTATTATCTAAATTTTGTTTAGCTTACACCATGGCTACTGCTTCTTTTGATGCAAATTTTGATGAATTTAAGAATTGGAAAACCAGACATGAAGAATCTGGAGAATGTGAAGTGAACTTTTTTAAGAGGGTTCTATACCCATCGTTGACATGGTTTTAAATGACCTTTAAAAAAGAAATTTAAATTAATAATAGTTTATACTATCTATATATTAAAAATATAGCTAATTCTGAATCAAATGAGC
>JAWWML010023190.1:0-16088 GCA_035047165.1 Ormyrus rosae
ATAATTTACTTTACGTGTGACTTATGTGTCTCACTGTAATTCAAAAGATTAGCAATGGACTAATAAAATGAACCTGGTAGAAATGTTACGCTATGCACTACGTGAAGCAGAAGTAAAAGGTGTTAGATGATGATAGCTTCAAAGCAGGCAAAGAAGAGTAAAGTCTAAAATAGTAGACATGAGGTGAAAAAGACTCTTTAAATCTGAAGCTTTTTAAAATCATATCCACGTATTTTCGACTTTCTAAGTATTATCTTCATGAAGTCAGCCAATCTATGAGAAACGTCGTTCTACCAAACTTTACATTCAATCAAAATCTATGATCTAAAACCAACATCACTCTCAAAACCACGAGGCACAAGAAAACAAGCAGCATCCTCAACCTTCCAAAGCCGCGGCTGAAAATTTCCCAAACCGCAAGTCCCAGAAGAAAAGCCTGGAGGCGCGACGGAGCCGAGGCTAATAAGTACAAGCAGCGGCGCGTCCGAGTCTCGGCAAGAAAGCGAGCAATTCAAAATCTGCGCTCGAACGCGCGCGCGCGCGACCATTTGCTTTTACTCCAGAGAGGGCTTTTCTGACCATAACGAGTTAAGCGACGGCTTTCAAAGTTCAGGATGGCTTTTACAGATTCAATTACATTACTCGCTACTAGTATTTTTAGTTCGATTGGTTAGGGCCAACCAAAAGGCACTGATTTTTTCCAGTGACTTTCTGTTAATGTCTGTGCATGTTTTTTTATAGAGAAGAAAATTATAGGATAAAATTAGTAGCTATGATGTTTGGTCTCGGAAAAAATCAGTTACCCTTCCGCAGCTCCTTTTCTTATTTACTGCAAGTATCAATTGCCTTATTAAATAGTTTAAGCAGCTACTTAGAATTACTGTTCAAATACAACTACTTTCATGCACTCCTTTTTATTGTTGCAGAAACCATTCAAAGTTGGCTAGTAACGTAAAATAATTGTTGTACGGTTGTACAATACACTAATTTTTTATTATTAACAATGCACTGTGTAATCGTCGAACAATCACTTTAAACATTCCGTATAGTTTCAGTTGCTTCCTTAATTGTAAATTGTTCCCTTTTCTTTGCTACATTATTGAACATCAATTATAATAGTTTTTATAACAGAATAATTTCGCGCGGCGTTTCAAAACAGAGAGTATTATTATCAGTGAAGATATGTAACTGAATTAAACACGTTTTTGAAAATTTTCTCTGCAAGAACATTGCGGCCCAGTAGATCGTAATGATTGCTTTAATCTGAATAAAGTATCACACTGCATCGTTACTCTTTTTACAAACAATGCGACACTTACAGCTTAGAAACTATTTATTTCTGATTTAAATTTCAAATTGGAATGCATTATCGGCTTGTAACAAAATACTTTTAGGAGCGCGGCAACTTGAACCAAGCATAAAAGCCCCGCTTAAACGCTCGTTTGATCAGTGCGAAAATTGAAGCGGTGTACGTAACACCGCAACGCTTAAATCGGACAACAAACATAAAGCCTTCGCACTTGTTTCCTCATTATCCAGGCCTGCAACGTTTCCAGCTCGATTGCCGCGCGCGGAATAAAGCTCGCCATTTTCGATTTAAATTGCAGGTGATTCGCGGGGGAGCTTCGGTACTCGGTTCGAGTAGTTATCGAAGCGTTAAACGCAGTTATTCCTTTCGGAGACCCCACAATCGAATAGTTCTCGATATCGGAAGGAGGATAACGAACTGACTGAAAGTAATTCTTTTGTAATGACAGAAGATTGTAAATAGGCAAAATAAATCTGAATCTTTATGTACACGCGAAATTTCGAGTTTCATAATCGATAATTCATACTAAAAGAATTAAAGCTGACCTACAAGATTTCGTAATCCCCGAAGAACAGTCTCAAAGAATTATGTAAGGAAGCCTGCAAAGTCCTTCAAATACTTTTAACACGCGCTAATCTCCCCGATGGAAGAAAAAACTATGCTTTGCATCGCAGGAAAGACAGGCACATTCAGGAATAAATACGTATCGCGGAAGGAGAGTCCCGGCGGCAGATAAGCTGGGGGGAGGCGGCTGGGCGAAGAATGCTGTTTCCTTACGTGACCTCCCGCCGAGATCTCTCACTCGCAATCAGTTAAGCGATCTCCCCGGCACGACCTCACATCTGCCTCCGCTGCTCCCGAGGTAGTTAATATAGGTACACGAGGATGCTTTTAGCTCTTTTATATTGCCCCCGGTGGGCTTCCACTCTTTGTCCGCGGGCTCTATTACGAGAGGCAGCAACAGCCACCCATTTGCCGCCCGGCGATCGTCCAGTATTTGGGTAATGGATGGCACTTTTTTTTCCCGCAGTTTACACACCGACACCTTCGTGTTTAGTAGCTTCCCAAGCAATTGTCAAAAGCGTAAACCAATACCAGCTCAAGTGCTACTTTAAGTACATAGTGACAACTTACTTAGGTTTAATCTTTCCTGGTCGGTTTGAAGAGTCGTTGTTAATGCGCTGCTGTTACCAAAGATAACTTGGGACTTAGCAGGCCAGTAGGATTCGCATTTACTACCACAGGCCCACTAAGGCCCGAGCTAACTTCGGTATTTAAATGAATAAAATAAACGACTTTGGTACGTGCAATCTTAAGTCACCGAAAACGTATCTAAAATCTAAAAACAGAAAGAAAGCAAAGGAAATCAATTAAAATAAACAATTGAAAGAAATAATAAATAAATAAGTAAATGTAAAACTGGTGATATTGCAATAAATCATAATTTTAAAAAAACGAATGCGATCATTTTTAAATCCCAAATATTTAATTGATAAAAGTAAAATTAACGAAAGTCTCAAGTGATGATTCAAAGCTTTGAAACTTATCCTAAACTCCTAGGCTTTAGGAAGTATAGGCTTCTCAAGATTTCATTACAAAAACGCAATTCCAGGCAGCCGCAGAGGGGAGAATAATTTCAAGACACACACAGAAATCCCAAGCACCCGAAGCAGCCGTCAGTGATCGGTCGTGTCCCACCAGGCCACGAATTAATAACCCGTTTTTCGAGCGGCGAGTTCGTCACCGATTTAACGCATTCCAGCGGCCGAGGAAAATATATATATACATATATACATCGATTAAATTCGCGCCGATAATTAAATCGTTTTGCACCGCTCCTGCGTTGCGAAATCGAATCGCGCGCGCGGCGAGCGCGATCGTAAAATGATACGTTCTCACACGCGCGGCGGCTTTCCTCGGCCTTGCGGGCGCGATCGGCCGGAAAAAAAAGGCAGGCGGCTCAATTATAGCGGCGAGCATTTGTTTGTAAACGTTTGTCAATGGAGGAGGACTAATTGAATGCTCTCTCGGGTGGCTTCTTTTTTGCGCGAAGGCGATTATTTATGGACGATTCTTTCGAAAACGGACGACAGCTGCGTCGGGGGTTATTTGTTTAAATTTTGCGTCGGATAAGTTTTCTGAGCGACCGCGTATAAATTATATACTATAGGTTTATTTTGAGCTTTTGAGAAAAAAAAAATATGGCGCCGCTCGCGCTATATTTGAATCATGTTATTATAAGTTAACATTTACACAAACGTTTAAACAAATATGAATTCTTTAGAAATACCTGAGCATTTGAATTTCAAAGATTGTTTTCAAAGATCGCAGCGAACTAAACTTCTTCTATCTTCCGAGAATCAGCCCGACTCTTCCTCTTATGAACTTCTATTGCCGCTATTAATTAAGGAAAAAAGTCGAGTATCGGTGTGCGGATTGCTCCGCTGGAAAAAAAACAAAAAAAAAAAAAAAAAACGAGGGCGCACAGGAAATAATTAAGCGCGCGATCGAGCATGAATCGTGTTATCAAGCCTCTCTCTTTCTCTCTCAGAAATATTTCCTAATAAGGGTGCAAACGGTAATGAATGGTCTGCGTCAGAATTGAATCGCCCTGGGAACGTTAAATTAACGGACGAGGGGGGAAAAAGCTGCTGCGAAAATTCCAGAATCGCTAGAGCGCCAACGATTTTCTTAAAGATCTGCACTCGCGGCCGATTGATTTATTTGTAATTCGCATGAAAATACAAGCGGAGGGGTATATATCCTTGTGCCTATCGTTTCATTTATCTTCTTACGTTTTAATGAATAATTGTAATCTTTACCTTTTTGTGACTAGTGTACCCTCTATAATTGGGCGTTCGTTATATAAAACTGGCGCGCTAACAACTTTTTCCCCTCTTTTTCTTTTAGGACAAAAGTTATTAGACAAAAGCACGCACTCTAACGTGATTTTTAAATCAAATACATTTTCTTTTATTAAAAGTTTATTTAAAAAAATCTTTAGTACCGCAATATTACACTGAGAAAAAATTTTTAGTAAAAGTTACTATTCTACTAGTAAAGTGGGGACTGACACTAACATTTTCCAAATATTTTGTAAAATTTTATAACATTTTATTAAATTTTACAAAAACTTGGGTAAAATTTACTAAAAATACCAGGTAATTTTTAGGCTTTTGGCAGTATGTCCCAACGTTACCAGCAGAATAGTAATTTTTATTAAAAATGCAGTAATTTTTACTAAAACATTTCTCTCAGTGTATTGAAAGTAGCGTTATAATTATACCTATAGAGAAGACAAATTTAAATTTCACTGCCAAAATATCAAACAGTCCGTCAGACTGAATTTCAGTTGCAGTCACTTCTTCCGGTTATAAGTTTTTACAAGAAAATTCGTGATGTCAAAGGACGGATAATCCTAAAATTAAAACGCGCTCAAAAAAAAAAAAAAAAAAAAAAAAAAACAATTAGTTTTGACTGCAAGAATCTTGGAATTACCGCACAAAAGAGCCAAGCTCATTTCCGTGAGAATCAACAGGCGAGCAAATAGCGAAAAGAAGGCGTGGCCAAGCATCAAAGCTCGCAGCCGAAAAGACGCGTACAATCCAATTATGCAAAGCGCAAGACCCTCTCAAAGGAGCCCGCCGCGCCGAGCAAGAAAGCAGAAGGACGTAAGGGAGTAGGACAACGAGCGAAGGAAAGGGGGGAGGCGAGCAAGTGCGGCTCGCCGAAAATACCCGGCAGCCACCTGGCAGGCGCAGGAGCTGCTTGGATTTCCTCGGCTGCGCAGCGACGCGTGTGAAAGGCGGCCGAACAATGAGCCACTAATTATCGAGCTGATTGCGCTTTCGTTTCATTCCGGATAAGTGCTGCCGTTTAACCGTTGCGAAATTCGGCCCGCAAAAAATGATGGATCCCGATCGTTGTCTGCGGTATCCTACAAGATTGATGGATTCGAGCATTGTTTTACCAAGGATTTAATCAGTGTCGATCTTTTTTTTTTCGGATCGAGGATTCGATTTAATAAACGAAATAATTTGCTGTCGAAAGAAAAAAAAACGTTTGCAGAAATAGTTTTTGTTCGGACGGAACTCGCTTGTTTGGGATCACTCGAACCTGTTGGAAGCGTTTTATACACTCAGCTTTGAATAGCGTTGGAGCGAAATGCCAGAGGTGGTAACTGGACTGCACGCGATTTTCTAACGGGTGTCGCTTTCGAATTGCGTTTCAAGCTAAATCGAAGCTAAATTTAAATACGCGCAGTTGCAACTCCTCGCGCTTGGTATTTCGATAAATATAGTTCCTTACATCAGTTTAACCGAAATAACAAGCTTTTACTTCATTAGAATTATTTCCCCTTCAAAGGCAACGATCCACGCGGCCACGGAGAAAGCAGCAGAGTTCAGCTTTGCCAGCCCAGACGTCGCAACAATTCATCGAACCGCGTTCTAATCAAGGCCCACACCGAGAGGCGGCCAACAAAAGCTCGGAATTCCCGGCTCGGAGCGGAGAGCCGAACCGGAATGACGAAAGCCCCTTTTATCATCTTGGCTTGTAAGACAAGGCGACAGCGCCTCGTACCTCGCTTTCCCGCATGCGCGAAAACTTGCCGTCTTATCTGGCGCTGGCATAAATCAGGCACGGCGCGTGCCGACTTTCGGCCTTTCCCACGCCAAGCGCTCCGGAACGAAGACGTTTTCGAGTGTCTGATCTGCCAGGAATTTGCTAATCGTCGATTTGGCTGTTCGATTTGACGAGGAGACAACGAGAGTGGCGACCGATTTTCGGCTTAGCTGATCGGTGCATTATATACGGGAAGCTGTTTCGGCTTTTCTTGCTTGACTGATTATACTTGTACGTTTTAATTCTTGCTGTTTTTTTAGAAAACAGCAAGAAAAAGCAGTGGTTTCGAATGTTAATATAATTGAATTTAAATATTTTTTTAAAAGTAAATTTATAAAATGTTATTTTTTAACATAAGATTTTTTCACTTTACTTTGACCATTCCGGAAAATGTCTACATCTTCAAACTAGTTAAGATCAATCAATGAACCATAACGCTTAGCTAACGTAAATAATAAACTTTGCTCCTAAACGCCAATGAAAACGATACACTCCGCTGCCTTCTCCGAGACTCTCCCAAAGGTATATATATATACTCTCCTGCCGAGCGCACTGAAATTCGCGCGCTTCGAAAACAGGCGCCAACCTGGCAATTACCGGCGGCTCTTTCGAGACGCAAGACGCAGAGGCGTCGGCGGCTCGTTACGGGAACTCCCGGCTGTAAAAAATCAATAAAAAGCCGGTGCGGTCGTCGTAAGCGCGCCGCCACCTCCGCCCTGAGAAAATTCTTGGCAGATTAGCCCCGCGACGAGTGTGAGAAACGCCGCGAAAAACAGGAGAGGGAGGGGGGGGGGGAGGGGACAGGGAAAAATTCAAGTCGAGCGTCGAGGACCAGCTCGGTCTCGCGAGTAGTATAAACTACGTTTACGGCGACACTTAAGTAACGGCGAAGCATTTCTGACCGAGACGTGGGATTCACTTTCTCCGCCGAGATTTCCAATGTGTTCTTTGTCCCAACGGATGCTCTTTACGTTTTGTTCCCTGTTACATACGGTTTTCAACCAGATCTGTGATTCTGTAATCTCAGATTATAATACAGCCTTATCATTTCTAACAATTCTTCTATTGCATAATTCTGTGGGTTGACTAAATTATTATTAATTATTAATCAGCTGTTCCTTAACGTTCGCAAATGCTTTGGTTTTTTTTTTTATTGCCTCTCCAGTAGCTCCGACGGCAGCAGCCTGGCATGAATTATAGGAGCTCGGCAAAGTGGTACGGTGGCTTCTTGTTCGATAACTCTTACACACTGAAGAATCGTTTCGAGATTTCGCATCGCCTTCCGGATAGCTTCTCCAATTGCGCAAACGAAATCAATTCGATTAGTATATACTTTCGAACGAGTATTTAAAAAATCGACCAATCGGTATTTTCGAGCAGCGCGGCAACCTATAAACAATAAGCAGCCGTATACGCAGCCGGCCGCTATTTATTTATTCGCCGGCGGCTCGTTCATTCCCCCCTCCTCCCCCCCCCCCGCTCGCATATATTTCTCGCGCGCGGAGCCCCTCTTTTCCCGCGGCAGCTGAAAACAAAGAGAGCAGCTCGCGGCGCAATGGGTAGCATTACTTGGCGGCCTATCGCAAATCACGAATACGGGGCCGGCCCGCGCTAATCGGCAAGCTCGCGCTCTCTCTCTCGCCCCGGACAAGATGAAGAGCGAGCCCAGATAGAACGGATGAAAAGCAGCTACCAGCCGGCCCGAGCTGCTGGATAAGATATCGGCCGTGAGCGACTCCGAGGAGCTTCCGAGACTCGGAGCCTCTGTAATTAAACGCGCCCGGGATGCGGGGCTATGGACCCGACGGGGATAAACCCGTTTCCGCGGTGAAAAATTCCTTAAGGGAGGCCTGAATTTTCAAGGGGAGGGGATGAGGCGCTCTTCTCGACGGGCGGTTTTCGACAAACTCTGCAATTAAGCGTACATATTATACATTGAATTAGCTTACTATTACCGCCTTACGTATCTGAAGCTCGAAGCCTTATCTTAAAACAAAACAAAAAAACTTGAAAAAGCTCCTCTCTAATCTCGGGGCCCCGAAAATTAATTGGCGAATAATGTACACGGCGAAACTGGCGGAGATCCCTATCTCCGTGAGAAGAAAAGGAAGAAGAAGAAGCAGAAAGCCAGCGGGCGCGGAGACGCGATGATCCAAAGAGCGAGTTTCCCAAACTCGGGTTCGCGCGCAAAGTCGCCGATGGATTTATACTGTCGCTTGTTCGGCCGGGATTTTTTCCGAGATAAGCTCGGGCCCCGGCTTCGTGTACCCGCTAATTGTCGAGAGGAGCGCGGCTCTTCGCTGTCGCTCGCCGAGGCCTGTCTTCGTCGCGCGCGCGGCGCCCATGGGAATATGGGCCTGGCTTTCGTAACGAACGGAAACTTATTTCCCCCCCCCCCCTCCTGTCGCTCTCATATTTCACCCGCGGCTTATTTATCGCCATTTTACGTTGCGAACGAATGGTATGTGTGAGCGAGGCGGCAGTCTCTTGTAATTAGAAGTTGCAGATGCTGCCTTGGGTATATTTTCAGGTTTCTGCTTCATTTCTTTACGGAGGGGGGATGTTCCTTTTCAGTTTTAGGGAGACTGGCAGCATTTTAATAAAAATTCGTGGAACAAGTGATGATGGCTTTGAGACGTGTTTTTTCAAGGCCGTTCAATTTTCCGTGACTTAATTCAAAAGAATTGATCTACTTTAGCAAAAGACACGTGATTTTTAAAAAACGAATAATATTTGAACTCTTTAAGAACCGTACAAGTTATTTTTTGTTATTCATTTGGCGAATTCAGGTATTAGGCTTAGCGGTGCGATTTCTGATCAATAAAAAAGTTTTATTATTCATTCAATGGCAGATCAGGGTTTTAAGATAGAACAGACTGCCGGTTCATAATCCTCTTTTACCGTTTTTAATGCTCCATCAGTAACAAACGAGTTTCACTTTTATTATTACAATCGAACGCTTTTAACAATATAAAATAAAAGTTGATGTAAATAAAATTCATTCACTTTCACATTGAAAACACTCGCATTATAAGTATTTAAATGAAGCAAACGGTTCACTAACAAGTTACTTCATTCTATATATTAAATGTTAAAAAGTTGACAATGCTTCGGTAGCTATTTTACTATCCTTTTCAAGTCTACAAAAAAAAAATCGAATTTTATAGATTATAAATCTAGGAAGAAAATGAAACCTTCCAAATTAAAATTGAATGAAAAACAAAAAATATGCCCATGTTTTAAACAATTATTTTTTTAATGAACTATATCTGCATTTGTTAAATGATATTTACAGGTTTTAAATTTTTGTTCGGTTCGTAGGGAACACCTCTTTAACATATATTACCAGTCAAATTATTAAACCTTAAATAGTTAAAATATATAAAATTAGCAAATGTAGTCTATATTTCGTGCAAAACCCTCCTTAATACTAAATTTTATAGAATGAATTAACTCCTTCATGAGTCGTCCGTATTAATTTTAAAAGCAATTGGTCAACTTTTATTTTCCAAAAGTTTTTGTTTTTTTTTCATATTAAAAAGGTTTCCTTTGAAAAAATAGATAAATGTGTTTAAATCCTATAGCTACCGAGCAAGTGTTGTTACTCGGCACTTAACGGAACGAAAAGAATAAAAAAAAAAGGTGCTCAATTTGTCACAACAATATGCAGCCGCCGATAAAAAGTCGCGATTCTCATTAAACCTCCTATATGCAAGCTATTAAACAGCTCGACAAAACCTCCGCGTTCAACAAGTCACTAATTCACCGAGCAAATAAATATTTAATGCAGTACCCCGAGGCAGAAAAAGTTAATCAAATAGCTTAATCCGGCGAGCCTCGATTACTCCGCGGGGAAACTCGCGGGGCCCCGGCAAGAACGCGAGATTTCCAATCTGACAAACGATTAACCTCTTATCAAACTGGAAAGCTCGCCGGAAAAACTCGTCGGCGCAAAAAGCCAAATTAAAGCGGCCGCCGGGGAAAAATCACCTCGCCAGAAGAAAGCCGCCTTACATTGTCCGAGCGTTACGCAGCGCCGACAGCGGATATCAGCTGAGGATGATGCTGCAAGTATCGAGTCAAGGGCCGCTTTTCTTTGCCGCTGCCTTTTTTCGTCGCGGTGCACGGAGGCCACGCCAAGCCGAGAAACTGCTGTGAGCGCGATGGCGTTTTCGCTCGTTTTATATATAGATGCGAGGAACATTCTTTGGCGAAAATTTATAGCTACTCGGCTAAAATACTGGTGTTTTATTGAATAAGAGTTAAGCAGCGCGAGCAATCGTGTATATAATTATTTTTTATTTTACATAATTTTATGCACAAATTATATAAAAACTGAATACAAACCGGAGAAAATATTTTTTGATAAAAAAAAGTAAATATATTCGCCCCTAACGAACAACAATGCATCTGCGATCATTGAAATTGTTACTAACGCGCAAATCTAAAATCAGAAACTTAGACACCCGTCGCTTCTCTCGAGATTCTCTCCGCGCGGCTCTCTCACTTACCTCGCGATCCAACGCGGAAGAAGAAAGTCCTGTCCGTTCTCGTTCCGCGGATTCCGAGCACTATAAGCGCCTCTCTCTCCTCTCCTCCTCCCGTCGGTGGTTGCACGCGGTCTTCTCTCTCTCTCCCAAGAGAGAGTGCAGCTCTGCACCTCCGACCTCGAGCGAAATATCAGAATGCAGCGGCCGACAGCGGCCGATACGCGTCGAGTCGCTCGGACAGCAGGAAGCAGCGAGATGCGTCGGCCGACTATATATGGAGGGGATGTGCCCCGATGGCACACGCACACCCCCGAGCGGCAGTGCCACCCCCCGACGTAACGCTTAGGGAGGAAACAAAGGGCACGCATGCGTTTCCGAGAGAAGGGGTGAGAACCGCGGGCTCTCTACCCCTTTCGGGAGAGAGAGAGAAAAAATCGATCGAGCTGCGCTCTAACGCACCGAGGGCTGTGCAAAGAGAGAACCCTTTGCCCTTACGTGAGAAGTGAGCAGCGCATGCTCCACCGGGCGTCCTTGGGGAGGAGGGGCTCCGGGATTCGGGGGGTAGGGAGAGCCAACCTCCCTACGAACTAAGCGCCTATGGTGGAGCGAGGGCTGGCGGCTGGCAACTTGTCCCAGTTTCCGCGAGAGGAGGTGCAACGAGGGGAGGGGGTACCTCGTACTTTGGATTTTTGTTTTTCGGGGTCGGCTGAGTCGGGCGCACTCTCAATGGGGCCTGCGGGAAAATGGGAGTTTTATTGCTATCTAGTTTTCGCGAAAAATCGTCGCGGACAATAGGGGTGGTACCCCATTCAAGTAACTGGTCGAGGCTCGATTTTTCTCGCTTATCTGGATTTGCAGAAAAATTCGTCTATTCACGAGAGTTCGGTGCCCTCGCTTGTTATTGTCCAAGAACGGAGGGTTCGGACCCTTCGAGAAAATTTTACCGTATTGTTGTAACTCGAGTGTTGGCAGAGAATTATTCGCCCTAAGCGAATGCATCCCTTAAGATTTACATACGAAAATAACAGACACCGTTTTTTATTTATTTTTTTTTTCGCCGAATTTTTACAAATTTCTGTAAAACCGTTTAAAATTCTTAAGCCTTAATTTTAAGTCACATTATTTATTACCGAGATAAAATTAATAGCTTGTATCGGCAAAAGAGTTCTTGGTAGACAGTTTTTTTAGAATTAATAATCAGCCCACAGGAAGGTGAGTCAAAATTCCAAGTGCCAGAGCAGAAGAAATAGAAGAAAGATTTAAACGAGGGAGTGTCACCGAGAAAGGGGTAGATTTCCGTTCAAGGGTGAGTCCTGCGCGAAGCATGGCGTCCGGCTCCTTGAGTCCTCCCTTTCCGAAAGACAGTCGACGAGGGGGTAGAATTATGGGAAAAGACAGACCAGGTGAGCCTCTCGTGAGAATCAACGAGTGTGAATGAGAAAATGACTCGGTGAAAACGAAGCCGGTCAGCTGTAAATTAAATCCCTCGCGAAAAAAAAAGGAAATACGGATCTTATTGCGCAGCGCGAATTTATATGAAAGTCGATTAAGTGGTAAATCGGGTCATATTATTATTCGAAAACGTTCCTCGGTCCGTTGAAAATGAGCGAAGCAAGAAACTCCGAGAGGGATCGGCTCGCGAGCCGATTCGTAAATTTCTTGCGGCGAAACGTTCTCGCGAGAATCGCGAGGAGGAAGCGACAAGAATGGCTTCCACCGGCAAAAACGAAAATAGCCGTAACGCTTCTTAGAATAATATTCAATGGGGGGCGATTTTCATCTACGGGCGGCGTTGCATAAAAATTCGCGAAAGGAAGAGAGCCGAGCGGATTCCTCGGAGCAAAAAAGGGGCCCGTTTAATCGTTTCTTCATCGATATCTGCGGCTCTTGCTAAATCATCGCCTCCGGCGGCGGCGCGTCATCGGCTTTTCACGACTCTTCCGCGAATCGCCTTTATCTCGTGGCGTGAAATTTTAAAACAAAGTAGCCGAGAGCTCGATGGGTTTTTCTTTTTCTGCCACCACTGGATGAGAAGATGAATATAAAATCGCGAGAGCTTATCGGCATTGATTTTCGACTGTAAGTTCAGAGTAAGTGCACTGAGAGAAGTTAGTGTTGCATTAAAAATTACTATACTGTATATCCAATGTGTATGCAAACTTGCGTTATTCTAAAAATTACTATACTGTATACTAAAATTTAATACAATTGTAGTAAAAATTGATATAGTCCTATTAAATTTTAGTATCTAGTACAGTGATTTTTAGGATAATGCAAGTTTGCATACACGTTGGATATACAGTATAGTATAATTTTTAATACAACATTTCTCTCAGTGTGCAGATTTATTGCCGGCTTACGGCAAATGAGAGCCGAGTAAAAGAAGAAGTATCCTTCGATAGAAGGTAAAAACATCGGAAAATGTATCGGTCGAAAATAACCATAATAAATTACGAGCATCGCCGCTGCGATGATTCTAGCTCTGTAGAGGCTTCAGCTCCCTTTTCTAATGCTCAATTTGCAGGAGGTTTTATCAGCTCGGACGCTTCAGTTTTACGGGGCAATAAACGCGGACTGGATTTCCTCGATTCTCTCGAAAAAGAGCGTCCCGACATTCTTCAAATAGCTGAGCACATTGAGCGGTGTTGAAACTTTATTCCCGGAGGAATGTTATTTAGCAAAGCTACTCTTCCTGTCCAGGTGTGTTCAACGATACAGTTTTGGGGAATGTTCATTTAAGAAAGTTTGATCGCCTTGTCGATGTGTGCGATACTTAATAATGCTTGATTTTTCAAAAGTTATGAGCTTTTTCAGCGAAGAACTAAAGAAAAATCGATTTTTGTTCAATCACACATAACTTTTCAACCGTTAATTGTAGTGCATTTTAACTCTCGGCATTTGAAATATTTGAACATTAGAAAACATTAAAAAGTTCGAACCAAATCCGTGACCCAAACGAGTGATACTCTCCTGGCTAGAATTTTATCAGCAATCGTAAGGACTCTAATAACGTAGGCAACATATCAAGAGATTATTATCATTTTACCGCAGCCTCTTGAGAATGTTGTCTTCCAGCCTCTATTTATTCTACGCTTATTGTTCTACCTTTGCGCAAAGCCACTTAAACCCACATTGCTTAATCAATAAACAACGTAGGTATAAATAAATGTAGCTCATTGCATTTGTCGATATTGTTCTTCGAAAATCCCCCCTAATTGCTCGCCAGCAAAAAGCGCTCGCAACTGCGCCGCTCTTATAAACGACTCGTCAGCCGTCGGCTCGCGGCCGTCGTTGCCGTCGCGCTCAATTATTTCGCGTCGGAGCTCCTTCTCTCGGCCCGAGCTCTCAGGCGAAGCCAGCCGCAACTCTCCGGAGTCCCTCGTCCTCTCGCGGGACAGCATCGGCGGCCGAGTGGCTCGCGTGCCGAATGACACGCCGCTGAAATCGGTACGGCCATTAAAGCGCAATCGCGACTCGCATTATTCAAAACAGACGCGGAAACGGAGCTCCGTGCACGCGCGCTCTTCCTCCCACTGCTCCAATTTTTTTCTCTCTCTCTCTCCGAGCGACGGCCTTCTCTCATACATATGTATCGTTTTATTAGCCTGGCTAAAGTACGCGCGGATATACGTAGGCTGGACGCGACGCTGCGCAGCTCCAATAAATTAATAGATATAGAACTTAGCTCGAGGTGCGCAGAATGGATATTCAACTTTGTGCCAGATTGGCGTTAGGGAATGTTTTATAAGAGGGTAGAGTCGAAGAGTAACGGTGACGCAAGTCAAAAGACGAAACTCTATAATTCTCCTCGGTTCAGCAATGTAAGCTTGTTTGCTGGCCACGCTTTCAAAGCACTCTGGTGCAGTCATAATCTTTACGCCTCGGTTAATACCGCGCCGCACAAAAAAACTCGGGCAGTTTTATCGCGCACAAAGGCATCGGAAAGCTTGCACGAGCTACATAACCCACCAGTAATTCATGCAGATGTATATATAGTCGATCGTTAAAAAAGTTTGCCGGCAGCCCGCGGAAATCCGTCCCATTGACACCTCCGGTGTCAATCGAAAGTTCGTGTAGCGAGAAAAATCCCACCTCCGCACAGTCCCTTTTACACGGCCGCGCGGGGCGCCGGCTCGCGAAATTCCGCGGATCGGCGAGCCTTTTGTGCGCCGCGGCGCGACCGAGACGCGCGCGTGTTTCGGTCCATATTCGCCTGCCGCCGCCGCTGCTGTTGCCGCTGCTAACAAGGGCATCGACTACAGCGAGACGGAGGAAGAGGGCTCCGCGGCGGCGCAAAAATCCCGGCAGAAATTGGCCCCGCAGAGACAATGGGAAGGCCGCGCTCTCTCTCTCTCTCTCTCTCTCTCTCTCTCTCTCTCTCGTCGTTAAAGAATACAGGAATTGTTTCTGTATCGGGCGGAGATGCGCGTATTGTGCGCAAGCCGGCGTATATGGGCCTCGCCGGCGAATTATCATGGTAATCGCGGCGGAGGTCGCGCCGCGGTGCAACCCCACCCCCCGGGCCGGGGGGAGCTTTTTATCTGGCTCCCGACGGTGCAGCTGTATCATAAATGGCTCAAGTCTCTTTCGGGCTAAGAGAATTTAGCGATGGAACGGATTGATTGTTTTTTTTTTCTTTTCTTTTGTTTTTTTTTCGTCGGTGGCCGCGCGGATCCGCGTTCTGTTCGATTGATTATTTTCCGTGCACCGCGACCGCATGGCGTGCAAGATCTCGCGCTCGTATATATTCCGCTTATGACACTTAATTTTAGAGCAGCAGTTATCGTAATTGGTTTCGCGCTATCGCACTTGCCGCGTACAGGCGGCTTGAATTAAAACGCCCGACGCGGAAAAATGGCATTCCGACAACTTTATAATTCTTAAGGACTTGGCACACTGACACTCGCTCGAAGTGCACTCTCCCGGGGTGTAATAAACCCGATCGCGACCGCGGACGAAAACCGATCGAATGCACATAAATTACGGCCGGTAATCTGCGACTAATAACGAGACTTTTCAGAGCGCGCGCGCGGCTCGTAAAACAGCCGTCCGGGACGCAAACTTGTCCTTCGCCCACTCCCTCTCGAGTTTCTCGAGAAAACTTGAACGCGGCCGCCCGGCGTATAAACAGGTGGCGAGAGAAAATTCTGAAGCCGACGGGCGCACGTCACGTTTCGTTGCAGTGTATGCAGGGGGCATACTTATCAAGTGCCCGAGGTTACGCACCTGAGTTTCCCTTGGGTTTAGCTTGTCGATGCACGCAAAATTAATTAGGCTGAACGATATGATTCTTTTTCGAACGAAATGATCGAATTAAATGTAAGTTAAAAACAATTCGTTCGAAGAATCGAAAACTGAAGCTATCTTGTTCGAAATTTATGCGAGATAACGCAGTAGATATTTATAATTCTTACGTCAAAAGTGCCGCTCAAAATTCAAATCTTCATCGATACACTGAGAGAAAAAAAGGAGTAAAAATTACTATTCTGTATCATAACTTCAGATATGAGAAGAAAAAAAAAGACTTTTACTATTTAAATAGTAAATATTAAAGTCGAAAAAATAATATTTACTATTTATGAATATTAAAAATATTATTTTTCTTCTCGTATCTACAATTTTCGACTTTAATATTTACTATTCAGTTTAGTAAAAATCTTTTTTTT
>JAWWML010023221.1:0-16071 GCA_035047165.1 Ormyrus rosae
AGCGCGGCAGACGACAGCTCTGCCGAGCCGCGCGCGAGAAGAGTTGCTCGCTCTTGAAGAGAGCCGAGCGAAGCCGAGTACGGTCGAGAGTCGGCGAGCTTCGAATGCGAACCGTTGCCTCGCCGAGAGTGACTACGCTGAGTCACGCTCTCGCTCTATCTCACTCTTTCTGCCGTGCAACCGGTGCTGCACGGCTATCTCGCTCTTTCTCGCTCTTTCTCGAAACAGCGTAGACGGGGCTTGCGCCGCCACCGATGCGCTCGTATTTAAAGCAGACACTTACGTTGGCTGCGCTGCGAAGAATACAAAAACAGCGCGGGCCAGGCGCACACACGGTCCGTTCTGCCTGGCAAATCCTCGCCGCTGTTGCTCGCTCGCCGATGTGAATTTCTGGCTAGAACGCCGCCAGGAAAAACTCGCTGCTGTTCGAGTAACTCCAAAACACGGGATCACTCACGCACGAATGTGTAGCCGCAATCTCTCGCAAAAAAACCTGCTACGCACACGCAATCTCTACCGGTCCGAAAAACGTGTCAGTCGAAGATGGCAGTCACAAAGGTTCACGCTCGTCTTCGCCTTTGTTATCGGCGCGCGCGCCCCCCAACGCTAATTAGCCGCGATAACGCGGCGCGATGTTCGCGGACGCCGTTACAATATAATATATAAATATAATATATATTATTATATTATTATATATTATTTATAAATTAATATATGGATGAATGAATGGATTATAGATTATTATATTTTATTATATTTAATTTATAATATGACACTATTTTTAGCGTTCCACGACATGGATCTTTTAGATATGGATTATTTTTAATTTATGTAAAAATGAATGTTTGACGTGTTTTTATTTTACATAAGGATAATTGAAATCTTTACTTATTATTATTATTTATTTTACATTTTAATTCTTTATTTGTATTTTTTAATACAAAAATTAATAATTAAATATTATTTAATATAAATAAGTAACTTTATTTATTAATAAATTCAATATTAATAATAAATTAAGGATAAAAGTTAAAAAAGTTTTGACTTATTTATTATTTAAAATTATTATTGTTTAAATATATATAATTAGTTTTTATATCTAATATTTATATGAAGTGCTAAAATTAAAAACTATAAAAAGTTTTAATTCATAAATATCAAAAATCAATATGTATCAGTTCAATAGTGTCTTAACTTGGGTACTTCAAAGCTTTAGTCTGTGAGAGTCCAAAAATCGAAGTGTAGTGTATCGAACATTTGATTATAGAATTGCAACGCGCGTTGAACTATAATAATACAAAAATCGAACTGCGTTTAGCAATTTTCTGAAGTTATACAGTTCAAGACACATTTGAACGTTTATAATACAAGTGTTGTCATATTTTAATTTAAAAATATAATAGTAATAAATTAATCAACCGTATTTGGAGTATAGTAATTCAAAAAAATTTGTATTTATACTTCCCAAAATTTCTTTCTACGTATATTTAGTTTTAACATATTTTGCATACATCGACAACATTATTCACCCGATTCCCGAATCCCTTTTCCTAATTCCTCACGCCTACCCTGACCAACTTTTAAACTCTATTATATCTAAAAACAGACATAAAATTAAAAAAGACCATAAAATAAAAAAAAAATCACAAAATTATAACGGTACGCCGTACCTATAGGCAACCCGGCGACCGAGAAGTGCCTATCGCTTACTCCCGAGAGTAAACGCGCCGCGACCGCGCAACCCGGCGTACACGCGCCGTGCGAAAATCTTGCTCTCGCGAGAGAAGTAGGCGCGCCGCGGGACTATAGGAGGGCCACGAAATCGTGTTCGGGATGTAAAGCCAACTTCCCACCCTGAGCCGCTGAGGAACGGAGTAATGCTGAAGGACCAGAGGACCGATCTGCTGACGTGCTGCTTGGTAAGCATAAGGCTAGACGGGGATAGTTTTTGGAACGAAACCCGACCGAGTTGACACCTTTACCCGGAGGTGAAGGTGCCGCCATCTTTATAGTTTATGTCTAGAAGGTTAAGTTGGGATTAGCTACGGCGAAACCAACCGAGTCACCTTGCTACTCGAGCTTGGTGGCGGCCAAGCCTCCTAGACATTATTAGGTGCGGTAGAGGGGAGTGGTGTTTCGAGTTGGGGTCCGCATTGCCGGACTTCCGCGAACTCTGAGACAATCCTCAGCCCCCACCTCACGGGTACGCGCCGCGTGTAAAAAAAAAGATAGTTATGTCGGTAAAGTAGGATACCCGGTCGGTAAGGTAGATCCGCGTCAAAATAGAAATTAAATCAATTTCCAGGCAAGTTAGTTTCCCGTGAGATACGATAATGAAATGTTTTGGTCGATAAAACAGTTTCCTAGAATTTATCAGTTTTCAATATCGTATGATAATCAGAGTGCATCGATAAGATAAATGACTAGTTTAAGAAGTATACCCACATTAAACTTAAACGACACATTTGAACAAATCTATATATTGTAACAAAGATACACTAATGAATTACACAATTCTTTGTATTTCTTTTTTTGAGTTTTCGAATAAACAAGAAATGAAACTTAAACTGCTCAAATGATTATTTCAAACCTCCTCACCTGCTTCCCTTTCGAGTCTCTCTAAAATCTAACAATTGATTAGATTATTATTATTATAGATAATTATTATAAAAGTAGTCTTTTATAATATTCATATTTTTTGCAAGCTTAACTTCCGAATAATATTAAATAAAAAATATTAGATAATAAAAATAAGCTTACGATTAGAGAGTGAACCTTGCAAAATTTACCCTAGAACCATGAGTAAACAAACGATTAAAACCCCTTGATGGACATAATAAAACATATCGAGTGATGTGAAATTTATTAATCAAAAAAATAATGTTTTTTTTTCTAAATTCAAAATTATATAACATTTTTTATTGAAATTTGTATGTTTAATAAGAATGAAATCAAATAATACACGATGTTTTATTGTTTTAGAGTCTTGTTGAGACACCTGGTAGACTTTGCTTAAATGAAGGATCGCTTTTAGAATTGGATCCAATAGAAGGGACACCTATGAAAAGAATTCATGCTTATTTATTCAATGATGCTTTAATGATTGCTTCCTGGTTATCTAATGATAGTAAAAGAGGTCCACCAAGATTCAGAATGCAAGTGGTTTATGACTTGCAAAGTTTAGCTATTGTTAATGTTAAAGATCTTGGAACAGTGAAACTTGCTTTTAAATTATTAGCCTTTCCAGATACTCGAGTCTTTCAATGTTCTACTGCTACTAGTAAGGTTCGTAAATCTGTAAGTTATTATATTAATTCATTAAGTTAGTATGATATTATGTGTGTGTAACACATAAATCATGCAGGGGCGTGAAGCGTACTTATAGACGTTGTATTCGGGGTTACTAACGTAAAAAAATTTTTCAATCTCACAAGTAACACTACCCAACGCATACTCACTGAATTGGATGAAACTCAACATATTAAGGATCAAAAAGTATTGAATACGTATTTTTTTTATCGGTCCAAAACACTTCTAAGGGGCGGAAACAACCCAAAATATTTCCCGTGAAAACTACACAGGCCTGCAAAAAAGGTTTTTTCTTTTTGGATCATAAATTCATTTACGATGTATTTTTGCGCGCTGAATTCGAATCCGGCCTCAGATTTTGTCCAACGCGTCAGGCTTTTCAGATTTCCTAACCTTAAAGTGCGAAAAACGCTCTTTTTACGTGCAACCTCTTAGTCGATCCTGTCAAAAGCGACAGTCGAACTCGCGCTCTCCTCGCTCGTCGCGCGCGCGGAACCCAGTGATCGCGCGCGGAAAACCCGATGGCGGCACTCGCATCCGCGTGGGAAAAGAAAAGAAGGAGGAAAATGAATGAGCGAGAACACCTGTAAAAAAGGAATTTATATTAGTAATGATTTTTCAAATTTTTTGCTTCGACGTCAAATCCAGTTTGAACCATTCGATGGATTGGCATAAAACAGAGATTAAATTCTTTATTTTTTATGTAATTTAGGGCCAACGCTATTTTCTAGTGCAATTTTTGTCATTTAATATTTGTAAATTAACCAAAACTGAGGATAATTGACAAATTGTTATTAAAATTTTGAGATTTTTTTAGTTTTTCTTCATTTTAAAATACTCAGTCAAACAAATTGCACTAACAAATGGCGTTGGCCCTAAATAACATAAACAACAAAGATTTTAAGCCCTGTTTCATGCCAATCCATCTAATGGTTCAAACTGGATTTGACGCCAAATTCCTAAAAACCTAACTTTTCAGAAAACAACAATAATAAAAGAACTTACTATTTTTTTCTGAAAATCTAACACTCGGCACAGCACTTATTTTTCAAACCATAATTACCACTTTTATTGAATAGTTAAAGTTGATTAAAGATATTCGTTTCGCACTCCAACGTTACATAGAAAATATAACTGGACTCATCTGTAGACAATCGAGGCACTTTTTTGTGGAACATTATCATTGATGGCTTGCATCAGCATTAGTCAAATCATTACTAACTCAATAACTTTATAATTATTTCCTCTCCAATAAGTTGAAGATTGTTGTAGTCCAGGTGCATGATGTTTAAAGTAGCATAATGTCTGCCATATGATGTATAGCTGCTATAATGGTACTAAAAAATTACACTTTTATAATAAATATTTAAAGCACAACACTATCAAAAAAGCTCCAAAAAATAAAGTCTAATGATGGCTAAAGAGGACCTGAAACAGAAAAATAAGAGTTCTTTTTAGCTTGGCAGCTTGGAATAATAATGGAACTTACAAATTTGTGTTTTCTTTGAAGGCATTAAATGATTGACTTTACTTGAAAGAATGAACAACCGTGGTAACCTCAACGCACACATGAGGTAAAAAATTAGGACTAAAAAGCGATCAGCAGACAAAATGCACAGTCTGCGGTGACTGCGGCAACATAACTAAAGCGCGACGAGCGCGCTATATTCAAAATTTCAAAATAGAAATTCTTTTATTAAATCATCGAAAATCAATAAAGCAACACCAGCGCCAGTGAGTCTGGCCAAAATCAAGTGTCAGCGGAATGGAAGCTCAACAGCAGCCTCAAACCACTTGATTCCACACAACTACCGGGACGCACCATGGTGTCTGCGATGGTGGAGTACGCAAATCACGCTCAGCTAAATGTTGAAAATGTGCACGTAAAGTTATTAGTCGACGTGAAGAGGGAATTCGCTTCTGGGATCTCGGCGGTGATGAAGCATTTGGTCACCCTCCCACGCCTTGAAGAGGCAGTCAATGCGCAAAATGAGCGGGTTGACACCTTAGAAAGCCTGGTGAGGGTGGTCAAGCAGTTGTACGATGAGCTGACAGAGACGAATTCAACTCTACAAAAGCAGAGTGTTCTACAGCTGATTCGGGAAGCTCTCAGGCAGGAAAACATCTGTCTTAAAGAGAAGCTCCATGAACTTCACTGCGCAAACGAAAGTAGTGCACAAATGTTGCGAGATCTTCGAGCGAGATTTGACGACACTAACTCGTCACTATGGCAGACAGCATGCGAACCCTGACACACACACAAACTACTACTACCCTGATCATTGCGAGCACACAAGCGAGCGGGCACAACCACGCAAGACGTTCACACAAACACAAAAAATAATAGCGAGCGAGGAAATCAAGAAGAATACAGCAACCCCGCAAATAGACAGCGTCGCACGATACTTGTGTCGGGAATCGTCGACTCTACTAAATTCTCAGTAGCTTCGGAGAGAGTGGCGCTTGCCATACTAAAAGCAATCGACCCCAACATTAATACGAGCGACGTTGTCAGTGCTAAACATTTTGACACAGCACACATACGCAAAACAATTCACACAACAACTAGCAATGGTCCCAACATCAAGCCACGTACTATGCAGGTCGTTCTTAAACATCCACACATACTTGGAAACATGATGGCGAAAAAACAGAAAACAAAAATAGAGGATTTAAATATATTTGACAACGTAAGGGCCGCTGCATGGCTAGGCTTCATGACGGTGCATGAGCATACATGATAGAGAACGAGGATGACATTGATGCAATTCTTGCGAATCACACCGTCACAAACATGGACGACACATTCGCAAAACAACACAACGTAAAAGAATGACTAGGTCAGGGGATCCATGATATTGATTGCGCGGGGCTCCTCAGAACAAGCTTCATAAATATTACTTCTTTAGCCGGGCACATTGACCAAATTCAGCAGTATCTCTCTGATGAGATTCTTATCACTTATTTAGAGTGGCGGAAACATGGATGAGGCTATCGGCATTGAAGGCTTCCGCGTTATCAGACAGGATAGAAATTGCGAGGGTGGAGGTGTTGCACTCCACGTCAGAAAGGAATACCGAGTCGAAATAGTTGCGCAGTCGGACACGGAGGGTCCAGGAAAATCTGGGGTCCCTGAGTACCTCATGTGAACTGTGCTTTACATTATTTATATGAAGGAACATTTTGAACTTAGTTTGGTTGAAAAATATTTAGTCTTTCTATATGAAACCGTAAAATCGTACTCCGACAACCCCAACCTTGAGGGATTGTTTCACTGCCTAGAAATGGGTTCCCGCCGATAAAAAAAAAATACGTGTCGCTTATTTTTCAGTCTACTTTAACATATTAAAAAATGTTTGGTGATAAGGGGATAACAGCAAAGTGACTCTCCTTGTTAGTGCATGATTTTTATTCAAACTTGCGCGAAATTGAGCTTTGCGCATGGAATTTAAAAAATTCTGTTTTTTTAGAATTTTAAATATTCCAATAACAAAAGTTTTATTTAAATTTTGTTTACTGTTCATGAAATTGTAAAATGGACATAGAAAAATAGAATAATAATACAAAAATAAACAATTAATCAAATATACGAAATTATGTTGTTGAAATCGATTGTTTTTAATGAATTTCGGAGATAATATTGGAACGATAAATTAGTTAGGAGGAAGCTAAGTGCCAATGAATTAGCAGCGGTTTTTTTAATAATTACTATTTTATAGTGAAACATGCTACAATGCTTTAAAAATGTGATGTTTTATAATTTAGCTACAAAGTACATAAATTCAATGTAATTTTATGGGATACCTTGTACAATGGTAACACAATATAAAAACATGGTAAATATACAAGTTTAGGAAAATAGTATATGCAACGCGTGCACATAGATGATTGCTGCACGAGTCGAGTTTGTCGCCTAAGGGTAGTGTATTTTGTGAAATTTTTGAGTAATGTACTATTCATGCTGAGTTTTTCTCACTGTAAGATACTATCTAAACTTGTTGAAGGCGGGCCCACAAGTATTTCTGCAAAGTTGTTTTTCTAAACAGTATTGAAATATTTTTGTGAAAATTGGTTATCAAATATTAAACATAGTAATAAAAAGTAACAATATCAAAACGTACATCAATTGTATATCTATTTATAGTAAAATCTATTTATAATAAAATGATTTCAATACTTTCAATAATAGCATAAAGTATACAATATCAAAGGTCATTCATGCACCCATTAGTCGAGAAAGATAAAATAAAGTCATACATTCACATGAGTGTCCAGTCACTTAACTCATACATCTCGTTGCGATTTGGCAAGCCGCAAGGTAGCGTAAAAGTCGAAGTTAAATAAGAAAAAAAAACTCATACATTCCTTAAGGGAGTTGTATAGTGATCTTCTTCCCCTTTAAAAAGGCCTGAAAAAAATCTGTATGATTCAGAATTTTTTTTAAAAAAACCTACCTTATTTGATCTAAAGATATTGCTATCTCAAATATTTTGCTTTAGCGTAAACTCCAGTTTGAATTGTCATCAATTGAGGCTTAAAATCTTTGTTTTCGGTGCCTTTTTGGACTAATGTTATTTTTATGTTACAATTTTTTGCCTAACACAGTCTCGTAAAATTTTGACGATTCCATCAGTGGTATTACTTCTGAAGTCCCAGTAAGAAGTCGGTTTTTCTTTAAAGTGGAATCAATTATATGCAGTCGTAACATCAATGATATTATATTTTCTGTGAAGAATCACTGGCATATTCTCAAATTCACGTGTCGTTATTATCAACAAATTTGTCATACTTGTATTAAATCAATCTAGGTGCAAGACGAGGGCGTGATATGCGCGGGACCATGCTTCACCAATTATAGATACAGTTCAGCTACCAGTTTGCAACAATACTTGGATCCATCCTGCAAAGCAGCTTCCCACTATCCTGACAAGGTACCTCGGCACATTTCTCCTGGTAAGAGCTACCATAATGCAGGCCCACTTAGCTGAATTAAAGACATTCTTTACGTGTAGTGCAGTCACAAGATAGTACGTCTGCGTGCCTCTTTCACACCTCTTGCCGGATATCGCTTCTCTGGCAATGGAACTACCGACTACCGCTTCGATCCTTCCGTGGATAATACGTTTCAATATCTTACAGGCTGCCTCTAACATACAGAGCAGTCGGTAAGATAAGGGTTCGTCTGGAAGCTTCTTCCCCTTGGATAAGAGTACTAGTCTTTGCTATTTCGAATTAGCTGGAAAAATTCTCTTGTAGAGATACGTGTTGTACGTGTTCAAAAATAATTCTGGAACTGCTTTTATGCTCGCTTTCAGTGCAATATTCGTGGTTCAGGACCTGGGGCTTTGGCGATTCCGAATCTCCCAAATCCAAAAATTTTTCTTCTGTAACTAGAGGGATTGTCTCCGCACCATGATGTTCGATTGAGAAATCGGCTTTTGTTTGTTACGGAAACAGGAGATCGGGAAATGTAGGCTATGGCATTGGCTGGCTTCTCAGCCTCGTCATTACTACTTTGTATGGTTTAGCCTACAGGTCGCCCTCGACTTCATCCAAGAGCTCTTTCCAGCATTTCATCTTGTTAGGCTTGATGGCTTTACTAAGCTTTCGGCGTGCCACTTTGTATTTCTTCTCAGGTTCCTAGTAGTTGACTTTCTGTCGTCCACGCACTGTTTGCTGTTTGATTTCACTGTTCCAACAATGCACTGGTGGGTAGCCTGCTGACTTCTGCGTAGCACTGTTGTCATTAATCGAGCGATTGTCCAAGGCTTTCCGAAACGAGTTCGAATCGAAGGTATTTGTCTTCCAGACGGTTGAAAGCTGTTCTGGTTCTCCGACTACCAGACACCTCTGAGGATATTATTCGATGATCGCTGGCGGTTTAGATATCCATAACCTCCCACGAGTAGCGACCTTTGAGAAAAGTGAGGTATAGCAGGTTCCTGCTGTTCATTAAGATCAAGACCAGTGTAGTCATCGCCTCTAACAATGTTTGTCCCTTAGCATTAGTTTTCTTGCTGCGACAGTCGACTGCCTAGGCATTGAAGTTCCCGAATATTGCCATGGGAAAGTACTGCTTTGCATCCATAGTCAGTCGATCTAGAAAGTTGGTAAACTCGTTCATATTCAGGCTAGGTGGAGAAATATATTAGGAACAGCTGTAGAAATATATTCTGTCCAGCTTAGCTATCATAAAACCCGTTTTTTGAACTAAGATCACCCTTGAATGGATGTTTACCGCACGACTACATAATGGCATCCACCTTTAACAGCTGCGTCTTCAGATGTCCGTATGGTTCCGAGATCAATGCCAAATTAGGCTTAATCTTCCGCAGCGCCTACATGAACAGATCATGTGCAGTCTCACAATGTGCAGTCTCACAGTGGTTAAAGTTGAGCTGTACTATCCGCATCTTTTCTGATTACACGTAGTGCATTCTTATATGCTAGGCATCTGCTGCTACCAGCAACGTGTGCCCAATCCTTTACACTGCCCTTCTCAGTGTCAATATATTCTCAGTATATTTCAATATATTCTTAGTAAGAGTGCACTTAAGCTGCTTGTAACATTCAGCAACTTTTTGGCCACCTTTTCCATATTTTGCGCAGAGGTCGGATCGGTCGACTGAACTGTTACATTTGCTTGTAAGATATACATATGCCCAGCACTTGACTGGAAGATATATGAGTATCAATGGTGTTGCAGGCGTCCGTGTTACCATTGATGGTGCCGCATGCCTATACTTTGCTTCCTCCAACACCGTCTTCTTCAGTCGCTGGAACCTGTAGCGGTCGCCTTACTCTTTATCTCCTTGTGTACGTTCTTGGTCGAATGAATTTATAGAATTCGGTGACCAGCTTTTCCACACGCTCCAACTCCGGCATCTTCGTTTTCTTTGCGTGCGTGCGTGTGTATGGATGTAAGTTATAGCTTTAGGTCTGTATATTTTTTTAGAAAAAATTATTCTTAAATTTCGAAGATATTTGAGATTAAATTTTTTTGTTAATTTTTCAAATTGCGTTTTTTCGAAAACGATTCGTTGAGTGAACTGTAAAATGTATAATGTATCTAGTTTATATTATGAAGAATATATGTATAAAATTTCATTAAGATCGTGTAAATATTTATGTCAATACCAATGAATTGTTAATAGTTTTTTACTTGGTTTGGGAGACAAATATCGAGCTCTTCTATATGAAACCTTAAAATCATGCTTCAACCACCCCAACTTTGGGGGGTTATTTACCTCCCTAGAAATGTTTTTCATCCGATAAAAAGAATATTTCTTTTATTTTTTAGTCCCCTTTAACGTAATTTAGTTTTATTAAAATCGGAGGCGGATGCCTCGCGACGCTCTCTTGTCATTAGAACTTTGATGTTTTTTCTTAAAAGTAGTAATGCTAAAAGATTTCTAATAAACACATACTAATTTTTCTATTTATTTGACAGAAAGAGTGGCTTGAAAAATGTGACCAAGCAAAGAAAATGAAGATTTTACAAGACGCTCAATTAGAATCAATAGAAAAAAATAAGTCAGATAAGACAGAAGAAGTACATTGTGCTTCTCGATCAGTATCATTAGATTCTAATTTAACAGGTAAAGCACTTCAAAATTGGACGTCTATAAATAAATAGTTTTATTAATTTTTTTGTTTAAATTATAAATATTTTTTAAATTTTTTAGTTGGGGCTGAAAATGTAGATGAATTAAAACAATTTGAAACTCTCCCAGAATGGATAGTTGAAATTACAGAAGATTTAGATTCTTGTATTGCACAGCGTCACTTCGAAGAAGCCTACTATTTATTAGAAAAAGCAAAAGAATTTTTCAAAAATGTGCCAATAGAAACACAGTTTAATGAAGTTAAATTTAAGTTACAGACTAGATCCAATTATCTTATTCATGTTCTTATTAAAGAATTGGAATCAAATGCGGAGGCTAAATCTCTTGAAGGAGGAGGTTTGAGAAGCGCTAGAAGAGCTGTAAGACTTCTTATACGTCTTGATCGTAGCGCGCAAGTATGTCAATTATATCTTAAGCTATGCAGTGTAGCTTTAAAAGCAAGATTAAAAAAGGTAAAGAGAGAAGGAGCAACTGTACCTTATGTCAACCAATTAAGTGCTATAGCATTAAGTAATATTACTGAAATAGCTCGAGAATTTTTAAAAATTTTTAAAAATACCAATTGTAATTCTGGTAAGTTTTCAATTTAATTTAAAGATATTTGATTTAAAATCATTATTTATTATTATTTTTAGCTATTATAGTATGGTGCAATCAGGAACTTAAAATTCTTGCGACTCATTTAATTAAACAAATATTTATTCCACAAGTTTCTTTAAATACTATAGTGGAGTGTATTGTTTCTATTCGTGGTCACAGTGAACAGGTTTGTTATTTCCGATTTTATTTAATGATTAATAAAATGTTAGGTAATATGGCTTTTCGTATTTTTAGCTAATTTTTGTTGGTATGGATTTTTTATTCCACTTAAACAATCAACTAAGAAATCCTTTAATTAAAGTTTTGCAAGATACAGGAGAAAAATATGTTGACGCAGTAAAAATTCGGGCTTCCGAAGATTCTTGGAAACCAAGTAATCTTCAAACAGCACAAAATGTTCGCAAACTTCTTGCAGAATTGGACGATCTTGGAATATCATTACCAGATTCTTATACTCAAAACGAATATTGGATTCCTTTAACAGCTAATACCATAACCTTCTCAAAATTATACATAGGATTAGTGGAAGATTGTTTGACAGTAGCCACACCTGAAATATTTAATATTATAGAAGATATATTGATTTCTGTTCTACAAATTCAAGTTCAGCATTTACAATCGTCACTTAAAAATGCAAAACAATTTGAGGTAAAGAACATTTTAGTTTTATTTTTAACTTAATAGGTTGTTAAATTCTATATTTCTGAATTTACTCATTGAATTAAAATTCATTAATACACTAGTCATAAAAATTAAGCGATATTAAAAAATTCCAGATGTTTAGGTGATTTTCAACAGGCTGTAACTTGAAGGGAAATAATCGTGCAGAAAATAAAAAAAGCAAATTGTAGCTTTAAGTGTCTAGTTTTCAAATCTGGACTTAAACATTTTTTCTTATTCGCGGTTTACGAATAACCGTAAGAAAATTATCAAAAAAACAATTTTCCAAATGTTTACATATCTTAAAATGGTCTATGGGCTTCAATAAATTTTTTCGGTAATGTTACCATAAAGCTCTTTTAGGTAATTTAATACCCTTCAATTGGAACTGCTAACGAGCTCTGTACGATGATTTGGCCCTTAGTTATCGTCGACCAAGCAAAAAAGTCCTTTTTGATTTTAACAACCAATTACTCAGGAAATAATGCTTAAACATAAAATAAAAGTAGGGTTTTGTAAACTGCAAAATATTCTCAATGTGTGCAGTTTTCACGTTGTAGTGGCTGGTTGGGATGCGGATGATCAGGCCCAAAAGAAAAACTCAGAGGCACTTTAATTATTGAGTATTTTATTATTTTGTAATGCTTCCATGGCCCGTTAAAGGGTCCCAGTGATGCCGATGTTGCCGGTAGGATGGTCGGACGCCGAGAGAGGGTGCGGAGCGAAACGTGGTTACGCGACGCGTTTCCGGAGCACACCTATTTACCCTCACACACAGTAGCGCCGTACGCTAATTGGTTTGAATTGTTCTCGCGAGTACAGCGTCGTGGGAGGTCGCGTCTCGAAGCTTCTCTCTCATTTCTCACTCGCACTCACACATACATAATTACTCAACATTCCGCCCACCTTCATCGGTGGTACCGACGAATTATACAACGAACAGTTGCACAATATTTACAGTGTTTGACTAGTCGCATACAGACATCATAACTAGTTTAACAAGTGGTCGCAGTAATGACGTGGTAGCCGTTCTAACGGTTGCTACACGTACCACCCCTTCATCGTCTGGGTAAAGCTCGTTACGGACTAGAACTAAATCGCCTATCTTCGGTGACAGTTTCGGATTCAGCCACTTAACTCGGTTTTGAAGGGCGGTTAAATACTCCTGCTGCCATCGAGTCCAGAATTGTTGAAGCGTTTGGCTTAATAATTGTCATCGTTTTCCTATCGGAATATATACAGTGGTGAGATCAGGTTCAGGAACTAGGTAGGATTCACGCTGTATCAAGAAATGCGCTGGTGTTAGGCATTTGAGATCAGAGGGATCGTCCGAGAGCGTTGTCAACGGTCTAGAATTCAGACACACCTCGACTCTACATAGTAGCGTGGAGAGCTCTGAGAAGGTCAATACTTGGTCGCCTATCACTCTACGAAGATGATGTTTCAGTGATTTAACCGCTGCCTCCCAGAGGCCTCCAAAATGTGGAGCACTTGGCGGATTGAAATGCCTAGTGGTACCGAAATCTGCTAAATTATGAGAAACTATTAACTGAAATTCTGGCTTATTGCGCAACATAGTTTGTAACAACCTTTCTGCTCCTACAAAATTTGTACCCTGATCCGAGAATAGGTTCTTGCAATGTCCTCGGCGGGACGTGAAGCGATGAAATGCGGCTATAAAGGTTTCTGCTGTGTAATCTTCAGCTAATTCCAGATGCACCGCCTTTGTCGCCATACATACGAACACGCATACAAAACCTTTCATAGTGCCTTTACCTCTAGCTTTTGTAAGACGTACGTTAATAGGACCTGCATAGTCTACACCAGAATTTTCGAAGGGACTGGCTGGTCGGACTCTAGCTTCGGGCAGATTACCCATCAGTTGAGTAGGCACTTGTGCTGAGTACCGTGTACATCGCGTGCAGGCCTTAATAACTTTTCTAACCTTTGTACGTCCACGCAATATCCAGACTTGCTGTTTTAGCGTTGCAAGCGTTAATTGCGTGCCTCCATGCAGCGTGCGTAGATGAGCCTGTCTGATGAATAGTTCAACGAGTTTGCTGGAGCGATCCAAGATTATTGGATGTTTTGCGTGCTCAGCTAATAGAGCATTACTGAGCCTACCGCCCACCCTGATCAGATCATTTTCCATGATAGGGTTCAGAGCGAGTAGAGGATTTTTTATACTGAGCTTTTTTTCAGATGAAATGAGCGAATATTCTTCGTGAAAGCAAGTTCTTTGAACTAGAAAATAACAGAATAATTTTGCATTTTCTAGTTCGTCTTGATCTAAATTGATACCTCTGAAGCTAAACTCTGCTTGTAGGAAGGGGAGTTTCAGAACCGTGAATTTACGACTTTCCTTTCTTCTTAAGCTAATACTACATCTAGAAATGAAACATAGACAATATGCCGTAACTCTCAACAGCATGATTAATGAAGAGTGTTTTTGAAAGGGGCTCCAAACATCTAAAGTTTTGTCTACATCATCAGGTTTTTTGCTATCACATATAACTGTGAGCGTTTACAGTTACTAAGTGGGATACGCCAAAATTTAATTCGTCTTGTGCTTTTGACCATGCTGCTGTCTCTTTGACTAGAAATTCGGGGCCTTTCCACCAGAGTTCATTCGATTCAAGCTTTGATGGATCTATGCCTCGTGATACGAGATCAGCAGGGTTGTCCTTAGACCTGACACGATGACAGAAAGCAGTAGGTAGAGATGTGTGTATCTCGGAGCACCTGTTTGCGATAAAGGTATTCCAACGTGATGGGTGATCTCTGAGCCAGAATAATACATCTGCTGAGTCAGTCCATAGATGAACGTTATCGATTTGGAGCTTAGTGGAGTCAAGAATTCGTTTTGCAAGGCGCATGAGTAGCAAGGAAGCGCACAGCTCAAGCCGAGGAATGTTCAAGGTTTTCACTGGTGCGACCTTTGATTTCGCGATTTGTAGAGAGGTTGAAACGCTAGACCCTAACATCAGTTTCAAGTAGAGGACTGCTCCATAAGCTACCTTTGAAGCGTCTGCAAACCAATGAAACCATTTCTCGGCTATGTCCACGGGTAGTGGTTCGTCCCATCCTATTTTTTGCAGCCATAGTGATTGCATCAATATTTTTGCGACCACAGTTACTGGTGCTATCCAGCCCAGTGGATCAAAGAGACGAGCAATGCGTGAACGAACACGTCTTTTAGTTGCGGGTTCATCCTTTTCAATATTCTCTCGCGCTCATTGGTTGCAAAGGTTCTGAGTGACTAGAGACACCTGACTGCAAGGGTCAATCAATGCTCTGACAGTCAGTTTACGATTTGCGGGTCCACTGACACAAACTAGGGCAGTAGCTAATAGTACGTCTGTATTGCTCGTCGCTTGTGTAGCGGGTGAGGTGCCCGTAGCTAAGTTGTTAGCTATTATGTTTGAGCAAGAAGAGATTTGTGATGATTGTCCACTTGATTGAACAGAAACACTTTGCTCAGAATCAGGAACATCGCTATGTAAGAGTGTGTGGTGTTTCGCCTTACATGTGAAACAATTATAACGAGATTTGCAACGCTTTTTTGAATGTCCGTTACTTAAACAATTGAAGCAGATGCGCTTTTTCTTGGCGAATTCTCTGCAATCGACAACAGGTTTTTTAGTGAACTGGTCACATTTTGAAAGATTATGTTCACCATTACAAAGTGTACAACCTGTTCCTTTCTGAGAGGAGTCTTTTGAGGTTTTTTGAAAGGAGTGAATACAATTTGACTCGCCATCATTTTTTGTTGGTTTATTTTTAGACATTTTGCCCTTTTGATTACACAGCCACACAAAAAAAAAAAAATGTCAAAACCCACGGACCAGACCATATATACCTTATGTTTTTGAGGTCG
>JAWWML010023232.1:0-16070 GCA_035047165.1 Ormyrus rosae
GAGGATTCGGGTTACAATTGGATGAGCTAATCGGATTGTAAAACGAAGGGGTTTTAGTTGGTGTGAATCCAACACACCGTACCATTGGCTCTGGGATTATTTCGATAATGGTCTAGTAAGATTTTTCTCTTCAACCTCTTTCTCCATTAAAGGAAAAAAAAACGCACACATACATACAGCCATACAGACATTTTTCAAAAACCATTTATTCTTGTTCCTGACACATTAAAATACATTTATAACCGATTTTTCGAACAACTCCAAACATTACTATCACAATGCTTCCTCTAGGAGAAAGCAACACTGTAAACATATTATAATTATTATTTTAACATTGTCAAACATTTTTTTATGCATTATATATTGTGCTTTATTGATTTTTAATGATTTTATAAAAGAATTTCAATTTTGAAAGTTCGAATAAGCGCACTCATCACGTTTCAGTCATGTCGACACAGTCGCCACAGACTGTGCGATTTGTCAGCTGATCGCATTTTAGTCTTAATGTTTTACCTCAAACATACGTTGAGGTTAAATATGTTTGTTTACTCTTTGTAGTAAAGTTTGAAATCATTTAATGTCTTCAAAGAAAATACTCCTGGACACAGGGTTGCTATTTCAAAGCAGGTAAATTTTAATGTTCCATTATTATTTCCAGCTGTCAAGCTGGAAAGACCTTCCATTTTTCTGTTTCAGATCCTCTTTAGCCATCATTAGGCTTTACTTGTTGGTGTTTTTTTATATATTATTGTGTTTTAAATGTTATTATAAAGTAATTCTATAAGTTCCGTTATAGATCTGCACTTTCCAGCAGTGTGGTAGAATTATTTCATTTACAAACATTATGCTGGCTTACACATCATGCACCTGGACTACAACAAGCTTGCTCTTATTGAAGAGGAAAACATCATGACGTTCTTGATTTAGTAATTATGCTGATACTACTCGAGTAATGCTGATACAAGCTTTTAATGGTAGTTCTACAAAGAGGTGTTTTAATAGTCTATACAGGAGTCCTTTTCTTTCTGACAATGGAGTGCGAACATCTTTAGTCTGGTAAGTGTCAGACGTACCATACACAGCTCCGGCAAACGTCTTGATTATTAGTGGTTTCAAGCAGAATCCAAAGTGAAAAATTGTACGTAACACTAACCAGCCTCGTTCGAGCTTTTCATGTAACAGAAACAACCCAGACCCCTACAGGCTCGACGCAACAAGGATCAAACTGCAAAGGTCCGTTATAAACGAGCCAGGGAGTCCGAAAGTAAAATTTAAAATTGTGAACAAACAAACAGGTAAACAAGCGACACAAGGAGAGACAGACACACAAGCATATACATCAAACGCTAAACGAGCGATGGCCGAAACCCTGGACAGCTGTGGGAAGTGCTTCCCAGGCACTTGGGCACCGCTTATTCAATGCGGGACCTGCTGGAAGCACTTCCACAAAAAGTGCATTGCTGCAACCATGCCCAGCAGCATAGGGGGCCCGGCTCATATTGTGGAGTGCCAGGCGTGCAGAACGGAGAAGGAGGCCAGGCAGCGCAAGCTCCAGCTTGGCGCTAATGCTAGCGCCACGAGACCGGCAAAGAGGCCCGCCCATTACCACGCCCCACACAGGTTACTAGGCAACATAGGCGGGGCCTTGGCCCCAACGCTGACGGCTTCTACGTCTCTGCTGAAGGCAGTAAAGAGCTCCTCGCTGGCTTGCTCCTCGGATAGACCAGCGGCGCAAGACCCTGCGCGTTCCTTCGGTTCCAGCAGTGGAGGCGCAACATCTGACGGGTCAAACGAGATCAGCAACACCAGCGCCGGTGAGTCTGGCCAAAATGAAGCCTCAGCGGAATGGAAGCTCAACAGCAGCCTCAAACTACTCGACTCCACACAACTACTGGGACGCACCATGGTGTCTGCGATGGTGGAGTACGCAAACCACGCGCAGGTAAATGTAGAAAATGCGCATGTGAGGTTATTAGCCGACGTGAAGAGGGAATTCGCTTCTGGGATCTCGGCAGTGAAGCAGCATTTGGTCACCCTCCCACGCTTTGAAGAGGCAGTCAATGCGCAAAATGAGCGGCTCGACACCCTAGAAAGCCTGGTGAGGGCGGTCAAGCAGTTGCACGCTGAGCTGATAGAGACGAATTCAACTCTACAAAAACAGAGTGTTCTACTGTCAGACCTCCAGCTGAGTCGAGAGGCTCTCAGGCAGGAAAATATCAGTCTTAAAGAGAAGCTCCATGAACTTCACTGCGCAAACGAAAGTAACGCACAAATGTTGCGAGATCTTCGAGCGGGGTTTGACGACACTAACGCCAAACTCGTCACCATGGCAGGCAGCATGCGAACACTGACACACACACAAGCTGCTACTCCTCTCACCATTGCTATCCTTAATTATTTTTGTCATACAAAATTTCACAGGACCACGTCGAAATGTTTTTCGCTTTAATTAGGCGCATGAATGGTTACACAAGCAATCCAACAACTATACAGTTTCAATCAGCTTTTAAAAAATTATTGTTAAACAATATTAATGTGACAGTTCCCGCATCCGCCAATTGCACACCTCAAGATAAAACTTTAATTATATCTGATTCAAATGAAATAAATAGTTACGATGATAAGCGAAGATTTAAATGAGAGTAAACTTGAAAGTACATCTAAAAGTAATCAGCCATTTAAAAAATCATGTTTCCAAATCTACAACATTTTCAATAAGTAATTTTTTGCATAAGAATGCAATTATCTTGAAACATGACTACAGTATAAATGAAGGCTGGGCTGAATCTGAATATTTGGACCACATTATTAAGCACACAGCTGGATCTGTTGCTTATTCTATAAAGAAAATGATTCATTGTAAAAATTGTTTAAATATGTTATATGGTATAAATGTTTTAAGCAAATCAAGGCTAACAGAATTAAAAAATAGAGGAGGTTTACATTTTGCGCATGCTTCTGATGACATTAATTTTATTTGTCTTTGCACCTAAAAAGTATTAAGAAAATTCAAAGATATAATACTGGCTAAAAACATTTATTTTACAGTGGTATCTGAAACACTTAAGATGTTGCCACCATCAGTTTTAGATTTTAATAATCACGTGTTAGACCAAGACCCTTTATATGACCGTCGCCAACAACTAATTTATTTAATAGTACAAAATTAGCGATTGAAGCATGAAAGCGATAAATTAGGTGACATAAAATATAGAACGAGAATGTATTATAATAAATTAGTTATTTTTAAAGGCGAATAGTTGGACTAGCTGTTGATATTTAAATAAGTATATATTCTTAAATGAATGTTATTATTTCTAGTTTTAAGTTTATATAATCTGTGATTTTATAATTTAATTTGTTGTAAACAATACATTTATTTTTATAACTACTTAAGTCTACAATTTATTTCAACAAAACATGTACATAAATATTTTTATTTATAATTTTTTCTTTTAACAGCAATAAACATAAAATATATTGGCAGTTCTATTAACATGTTTGATTTTCTACTAATATGTTTGAGAATAAATATCAAAATTTTTTTCAATATTTATAATCATTGTTTTAACATTTTATATGCATACACATTTTTGAAATTTTATTGAATTTTTAAAATTTGCTTTTTTTACAAAAAAATAAACTTAAAAAATTTAATAATTAAAAAATATATACGTAGGTGGACTCGAACTCACGATCGGAGGAGTACGAGTCTGACACCTTAAACACATAGCCATCATTACGTTATGTTATTGTAATTATTAACTATTATTTAACTTGTGACCCCTGTTTAAGGTTTAAGTTCTATTTGTTTATTTATTTATTAATAGTCATTTTAATCATTTTAATCATATATGTTCGTATAAACTATTATATTCATTATTTATTTTCTGAAATTTTTTCTATCGGGTTGAAAATGAAAAAAACTAATGCTTTAAAAGTACACTTAAAGTTCATGAAGTATATATTACGCTTCATTTAATTAAAGTACGTTATATTAAATGACGTCAATTAAAAAACTAGAACTGTACTGAGAGAATTTTCAAGTAAAAATTACCCTCTAACTAGGCTAATTGCAGGACAATGTGATTTTCTGAATAATATTTATCCATATGGAAATCCATGTGAAAATCCATAAGTACAGCATTTATAAAAAAAGTTATGTAATGGTGTTTCCGCTTAATAATATGCATAACAAAATGTACATAAAACGAAATAAAAAGGTCTCAAGGAGCCAGTATAAATTCGTTTAAAATCAGTATAAAAATCCATATTCAAATCCATGTGTGAATGTATAAATCTACATAAAAATCTATATAGAATTCTGTATGAAAATCTATGTAGAAATCCATAAGAAAATCCATCTAAATTTCTGTATAGATTTTTATATATATTTTTGCATTCTCTATTAAAAAAATCTCTATAGATTCTATGTAGAAATCTATATGGAATCGATGTAGAATCTACACTCGCGTGAAAATATTGTATGAGATCTCATATGAGATCGCATGTGAGATCTCATATGATATCTCACATAGATCACACATAGATCTCACGTAGATCTCATATAGATCTCACATAGATCTCATATAGATCATATTACGATTTTCAGGCCTGATTTCATTGAGATCTCATTGAGAACTCATAAGCAATTCTTTTTATTAAAAAAAAATTAATTTTAAATATTTAAAAATTTATTAAAATTACAATAAAATAATTTATTTTAGATTAAGGAATTTAAAAAATACAAAAGTATGAAAATGTCATTTAGTATTTTATTTTTAATTGATACAAAAATAAACATATTTTTATAAAATATTTTTAATTTAATTAATAATAAACAACTTACAATGCATATAATGTTTAAATATTTTAATGTAGTAACTGTAGAGCAACAAAAAAACAATCTTCTTTATGATCAGTCTACTTAAATCTATAAATTTCGTTTTGTTAAGTAAGTCTTGTTCAGGTTTTTGTCATGTAAATAATTAATTACATCTATAATTTTTCTTAGAAGTCTCACTGTCTACTCACTGTTCCTTGTGCTTTACGATCACTGCTATTTTTTCTTATAAACCGTAAATTACTTGCGTATACACTTCCTGAAATTACAATAAATATATTACAACTAAAATAGATGACATTTATGCGTAATTAGCTTAATTAACAAGGATGTCCATGACATTCGGATCATGGATTCCCCTGAAACTCACAGAGACTTACCGATGACACATATAGAGAAGATATCTGCAGCCACAGGACCTAACGCTGTCTTGATCCCGAGATATGTCCTCTTTGTCCAGGTTCTCGATTGATCATGAATTTGACTTCTCATTTCAGTCAACTTCCATTTCAGAACCTCTGAAGAACCTCTAGTACCTACATAATATTAAAATATATTATAATTAACACCAGTATGCCTTAAAATAAAAAAAATTTCAAGTCTATACCCAGTTGAAAAGGACCCCCCCCCCACCAACTTTATGCGTTTTGGTTCCCGGCCAATTCTTCTAAAAATTCAGCATTTTGTATTATTTGATCTGCCAATGAAATGTCTTCATAGGACCTAGGTCTGAAAATAAATAGTTTGCTCAGAAATCGAGTTCAAAGTATCATATCAACTATTGTTGCATCAGCTGCTTACAAGCTAAGATACCGATGTCGGTAAATGTTTCTGCAGGATTGACGATTTCGTTTGTGAGTATGTGTGTGTGTGTGGTGTGTATATGTGTGTGTGCGTGTTTTTTTTATTTTTTTTGTTTTTTTTTATTTAACCAGGGAGTATGGGAAATCTTCATCAACCGGCGCGACCATAGGCAGACCATACATGCAGATACATACACAAACACACATGGACACAAATAGACACAAATACAGACATGCAAACACACATATATACTCAGCATATACACAAAAGTACACACGGACGTACATGCACACACATACACATAGACACGCAGACACGTACGCTTACCCACACAGCATACACACTCACATACACATACACACACACGAACACGCAGACATACGCAGACATACACATACAATTCACTATACACCCCACAACCCGGGGGAAAGTAATCATTATTAATAAACAAATAATTATACAATTCAACTATCCACCCCACAACTACATAACTCGGGGGAAAACATTAATAATTAATAAACAAATAATTTAACAACTAAACCCTACATCCAACAACCCCACGACCCAGGGGAAAGCTATCATTATTTATGAAAAATAATTAAACAATTAAACTGCATACCCCACAACCACATAACCCGGGGAGAAGCAATAATTATTAATAAACAAATAATTTAACAACAAACTGTGCACCACTCAACCTCGTACCTCGGGGAAAGCATTATTAATAAACAAATAATTAAACAATAAACTGGGTACCCTTCAATCACGTAACCCGGGGGAAAACATTAATAACAAACATATAATTAAACAATAGACAGTACACCCCAAAACTACGTAACCCTGGAAAAGGATTATTCATAAACAAATAATTAAACAATATACTGAACGCTCTCTTGTTTAGTCACGTGGTGTAAAACTATACATTCTATACATTTCTTAAAATGCGAGAGAAATAATGTTTACGTTTTCACTGACCCACATAGCCTTTTACGTATATTATAATATATACGAAACAAAAAATTATGTTCTTAGAAATGTTCTGATTAAGTCAAACAACTTTTTTATCGACTTAACTTTTTTACTATTGTTTTAATAAATATTTCTTTGAATGAATAGTTTACTGTTTTAATTATTCGAATGTTCTGTTTAATTTGTTAAAACAAGTTCTTTTATTTTAAAATTCTACTAATTATTAATTTATTTATTTTATTTATTTATTTATTTATTTATTGCCAGAGTACAATATAATAGGTTTACATTATTATTATACTTTACACGATACAAAGTAACCAAGCAGAGGAGGCAATCCTCCTGTTTGCTGGTCCGGCGATACTTAAAACTAACGTAATACTAATACATATACAATCTTTGAATATTATCAAAATTTTGCTTTTATTATATAATTGGTATTACTTTTGCATAAATATTTTTAAATATTCATCAAAACAATTACCAATTTAGGTAGTGTATAAACATTTTGAAATCTAATAACAATTTAAATAAATATATTTTTTTTACAACTGAACGAATTTATAGATTTAGTTTACATTTACATTTATTAAATATTTTACTAATATCTGATGAACATAGATCTTACTATAGTAAATTTTTCTGTAGTGGCATTCCTATCCCTGGTAAATATGATTCTTTCATTGCTGTTAAGTCTGGCAGGGCAAGTGAGTCCCACTGCGCAGGTCACTCTGTAATCAGGAAATATTTCCTTATGTTGGTGCGCTGAATCGCATTTACTTGTGGATGCAAATACTATATCATCTATTATTACTATATCTTTATATTTGGGTTGTTGTTTCAACGGATACATTGAATTTGTAAAAGTTTGTTTTCCTCTTATCCCCCTATCAAAATAGTTTTATTGGAACCAAGATAGTTTAGGTCACTGTAGGACATGCGATAACTGTTATTTTGTAGTATCGGTTTTCCTGGTGCCTCTGCAACTCTTTTTCTTTTGGCTATTTCACTATTGTCGTATGCCATTTCGTCAATTTTGCTAAAAATTGATTCTATAGGTAGGGATTCTTTTTTGTTGATTTCTATGCTTTCTTTTTCTGCCTTTTTTCCTTTTATGAAGTGTACGTGTTTTGCCCCAGTTAGACAGGGGTAATCACATAACTTGCATATTTGCCTATTGCAATTCTTTCTGGTATTATTCAGTGTTCCGAAGGTGCCATTTACTTTTCTTTTACTACTATTGTTGTCATAGTAGTTTTACTACTATTGTTTTACTACTATTGTACTTTTACTACTATTGTTGTCATAAATCTTAAATTTAGTAACACCATAAATTTAAGATTTCTTCAGCACTTCTACTGATGTTGTCTATAACTTTTTTCTTCTTGTTTTGGATTTTTTTCCAGTTGTAACTCTAGTTGTAAGATTTTTTTCCATTTGCACATACATAAGTACGAATATAAAATGCCAATTGATCAACTGCTGCATCCTCATGGACTTCCAATGTAGGATGCGCATACTTGATGGTCACTTTATTTCCTTTATTTTTACCGTATAACTCAAAAAATAACTTTTTATCTTGATTACAATCTACATTTAATACGTTTGTTTCCATTTAATTAGGCTTGTTTCAAATATTTCTTTTAATCCAATTCTTAAGTTTGATTTTTTTGCTGAATTTATTATTAAGAATTTTTAACTCTTGGCAGGTTGTTGAATATTGTTATTGCTCTAATATAGCTATTTTTAATTCTAAAAATGGTCTTGTGTCTTTTTGGAATTTGTATACTTTGGTTTCTTGTATTTTTGTTCGAGCTAGTAAATACTGATTTTAAGTCTTCATAATAAAAACTTAATGATTCATACGAAAAAATTTGTTCAATATTCATAGGATTTTTGTCCAAGATGAATTTGTTTTTATTGATAATTTTAAGTAACTTATTCTGTAGCCTTTTGAGCAAGTATATGCTGTTAAAGTACGCCCCTCCCCAGACTATTATACCACATGATATTATACTGTAAGAAAAGGCGTAGTAAATCATTCTCAAAGTGTCTGTTGTCATGATTTTTGACAGTTTGCAAAAAATAAAGATTAATCATTTTGTTTTAGTATAAATGTATTCCATGTGTTCGTTCCATTTCATATTGCTGTCAAAAATTACACCTAGATATTTTATACTTTCAACTCTATTCATTTTTGTACCTTATATGCTTATATTTAAATTTTTAGGTGTGCTATCTACTTGACTACCAAATCCTATATACGCCGTTTTATCCGTATTTAGCGACAATTTGTTAAGCGCAAGTCAGGTAAAGATTTTGTTGAGTGATATGTTCATTCTAGTTTCAACTTCATTCATGTTTTAGCTGTCGTAATAACCGTTGTATCATCAGCGTATGAAACAATCGATTCTGCTGGCATTTCCGTTAACAGATTGTTTATGTAGAATAAGAAGAGTAGTGGTCCTAATATAGTACCTTGTGGTACTCCCATATTTATCTCTTCAAAATGACTGCTTATATTGTTAATTTTTACCTTCTTCTTTCTATTTTTTAGATAGCTTATCATGAATGCGTGTGCTTCTCTGATATCGTAATTATATAACTTATTTAATAATATTTGGTGATTTACAGTGTCAAAAGCTTTGGCGAGATCAAGAAAAGTAATGGCAATAGGTATATTCTTATCTATTTTTGTATATATTTCATTTGCTACTTGTCCTAAGGCATCTTTTGTACTCTTATTTTTCCTAAAACCATATTGATTATTGACAATAATATCACATTGATCCATCAAATTAGTAATTATTTTATGAATCATTTTTTCAAAGATCTTTGCTAGATTTGAGATCAGTGATATAGGTATATAATTATTTGCACTATCTTTATCCTTTGATTTGTGTAAGGGAATAACCTCAGCGAATTTTAGTGCATCAGGCCGTATTGCCTTTTCTAGACACATGTTAAACAGGTGAACTAATAAGCCTGATAAATGTTTAGCTAATGTTTTTAGCGTTTTAGCATTAATATCATCTATACCTCCATTTTTATTACCCATTTTATAGATTATCAGTTCAATTTCGTGACGGTTTATAGGCGAGAGAAATATGCTTTTATTGTTAGTTCTAGGCAGTTTTATTTCTTCGTTCTTTGGGTTTGATATTTTATCACTAAGTTTTTGCCTATATTACAGAAGAAAAATAGTTAAAATTTTCTGCAATTTTTTCCGGCTCTGTTATCTTCTTTTTTCTTCAATTATGTAGTTAATATTATTTCCTTTTTTGTTGTTTTTCCCTATTTTATTATTAATTATGTTCCAGATATTCTTGGGATTGTTCAAACTGGCTTCTACTTGTTTCATATCATGTAGTTCTTTAGCTTTATTTATAATTTTCTTTAAAATTTTTGTAAATTTCATATATTTATCTCTTTTGATTGAACTGTAGTAATCTTTTTGCCATTCTTTATATAACTTTTCTTTTTTATTGCAGGATTTAATGATTGCTTTAGTTATCCAATCTTTTCTAGATCTATTGTCTTTGCTATTATTTGTTTTAAAGTAAGATCAGGTTATTTCAATGGTATTACTTTTATTTCAATCTGTGGACTGTCAAATTAATAGTATATTCAGTTGTGTTTATTTAACAGATTCTATTAAATCAATGACAGTATCATCGAAGTATTAGAATATCAGTTAATTCAACAAAATTTTTTTTTCAGTGTAACATTTAATGAATATTTCAGAAATATTCCAATGAAAACTTTAAATGATTTACTTGGATTCCACTGAAACAATTCAGAAATATTCCTGTAATATTTTGTAAATTATTTTGTGTAAGATTTAATGCTTAATTTATAGAACTATTTTGAGAAATATGTCAGTTATATTGCAGTAATATTTCACATGCCAACACGGATGTAACATTTCTGACACATTCCTAAACATTCTCGCGGAAGATTTAAAAGAAACAGATTTTCAAGTTTTTAATGAAATACTTACTGAAATTTTTAATAAATGTTTTCTAAATATTTTAGTGGAAAGTTTTATTGAAATTCTTATTAATATTCTATAAAAATATTCCTGAATTGCTGGAATATTTTGTAAATTATTTATCTGATTTTGATGCATAAAAGCACAAATTTAAATAAATTTCAACACTATCGGTCAAAAGAAACAGTTTAGCTTACACAGTCAAATGATATGAAACTGAAGATTTTTTAACCCTTTAACGCCTGAATGGAAGTTTTTTAAAGCACTTGTTCCATGTTAGAATTTACCATCATATAGTCTTTTAAAAAATTTGAACAATAGTTTTTCTTATGTCAAATTTCTCGCTGTTACAAAATCTGATATTCTTTTAGTAAAATTAACTTAATTGTTATAAACAATTTTGGCTAAAAACCCGAAAATTTTCTATGGCAAAAATTTTTAAATCAATGGTAACACATGGAAATCTCTTGTTTAGAACTTAGAATGAGTTTTTCCAAGCGAACTCCAAAATGGCAGTATGAAGTTAGAAAATTGGGTTATTGTAAATCTGATATCGGGTTCCTAACTAGCGACCCCCTAACTTTCTAAAGAGGTATTTTCTTTTAATTTTGTCGTTTCTTTTTTAAATTTCATTAGTTATCTTGAATTTCGTAAATCTGATAACGAAATTGTAATCGATCCCCAATGGAAATAAAAAATATACTAAAAATGTACGGAAACGTACAAAAACATACAAATTTGTATATATTAAAATTTACATTTTCATACTTTTTCATACCTTCTCGTATATTTCCATTTTTGCTTTATTCAGCTATTGAAAAAATTTGGTAAAGATGTACCGAAATGTTAGAAACCGTATGGAAAAGTACGGAAACGTATCAAAACGTATGGAAACGTAAAAAAAACGTACAAATTGCCCGAAATGAAAGTGAAACCTACCTTCTCTTACATTACCGAACAGCTTCGTACCTTTTTCATATATTTTTTATTTCCATTCGGGATGGTCCCCTTAAGTAGGAATCTTCTTTTGATTTTACCGTTATTTCAACATTTTTGGCATTGAAAGAAAATGACCCAATTACCTAACAATATATTGTCATTTTGAACTCCGTAATTTCCAATTTTGAAAAACTCACTCATGGATTTTCAAGGTCAGATATCGTGGTCGCAGAAAATCCATTTTCCGAGATTTTGAAGAAAAATCTTCATGTGCTATCATTGATTTAAAAATATTTGTCGTAGAAAATTCACGATTTTACTAAGAATTTTACTAAGAAAAGAATGTCGGATTCTGGAAGAGCGAGAAATTTTACAAAAGAAAAACTGCTCAGTTGAAAGAAACCAATAGAATCCAATAAAAGTACAAGTATTTCCTGGTGCAAAAACTGTTTTTTACTTGTATTTTTATTGGATTCTATTGGTTTCTTTCAACTGGGTGCTAATCAAATTTTTTAGAAGAATCCTGACAATGAAAAAGTCAAAAAATGTTTTAAAAGCGTACGTTCAGATGTTAACGGGTTAAAGATTGTACAATTGCAACGAAGAAATATGTTATTAAAAAAACGAAAAAGAACAATATCAAGCAGATTAATAGATGTCAACAACAAAAAATTTTCGTAAAAATTGGCAAATTTCTGTTCGAGCAAATCGTAACAGATACTTATAACATTTATAAAACTATCAAACTTATTAATAAATTGAATAATTTAACCTTTAATTATCTCTGACTCTTATTTCCTATAGAATTAAAATGTGTTTAAATTGCTATTTGTAAAATCGAAAATGTTCTGACGAGTCCAGTAGTCGTCAAAGAATAATCCATAGGATTGATCTATGTACTCGTTATGCACCAATTATACGAAAAAATCATCAACATTACGATTAAATTTAGACATAAGGTGTTCAACACTTGAAAACCAACCAAATGCATTGTGCTCTACATGAAAAAAGTAAAATTTCTGAAAGTTTCACCCTAATTGGGAAGAAATGAAAAAAGATACAAGTGTGTAAATTCAGTTAATTTCGAAAAATAGTGAAACTTCACTAATTAAACTAAATTAAACGTGTAAATAATGTAATTAAAGCTCTTGAAAGGACAAAAATGTATAAATTTACCTAGGTAAAAATGGAAAACATTTCTTACCTAGGAAATAAATAGCAAAAAAAAAGATTAAGTAGAAACGAGCCAACCTTCGTAGAATATAATTCTCTAACATGAAAATTTTCTTTTCACATGAACTAAACATTTCTCTATTGAAAATATCACGAGGAATCCAATGGAATTCCGTTGGATTCCGATGGAAATCCATTGGAATCCAGTGCAATTCAGCTGATATTTTCAATAGGGTTAATAGAATAAAACCTTTAACCCATTTTTAAGGTATTAAGTAGCTAATCTAAATGTTCTAAAAATGTAAGGATATTTAACCTTGTCACACTCAATGTTGTGCTAGAAGAGAATTCTACCGATTGTCCGTCTACATAAGAAAAACTAATTATATACTACATTTATATTTATTTTAATTTTATATTAGTTACGTGTAATTATATTATATTATTTACGAGTAATTTTCTATAATGAAACATAAAGAAAGATTTCGAATTATTGACATTTTGAAAGGTGATAATTCTATTCTTATCTATTAAAACCAAATTTTTTGGCAATTTAAAATTGGGAATTTTCTCTTACGTATTTACAAGGTAAAACTTATCGTGTTATGTTAGGATATATTGAATATTACAGCGATAACTTTCTTAGCCATTTACTAGCCATGTCAATTTTGAAAGAAAATTATCAGTCCATTCAATAGAGAAATCATGTGAAAAAAAGCGTTTCATCGCGACCTATTAAATAGCCACGGGACTTATCTATTAACTATTTTTCTGGCCATTTTCAATGCTGGAAATTCTACCTACAGAGGGTTCTGCAGAGGGTATATATACATGGCTTCTTTTTCGAGAAGATATATGAGCAATATATTGGAAAGGGCTATTAGCAATATATACGAAATACAGAGGTTGGAGAGTAATAACTAGTTGGCAATAGTTTGACAACTTATTGTTAAACTACATCATCCAATATATGCCCAGTGCATAAAACTTTCCAATTTTTAATTTTTGCCTAATATTGAAAATTAAATTAACTAAATAAAAAGTAATTATAATTCATAATTAAATATAATAAAAAAAAAAAAAAGTTGCCTGGACTCGTATTCGAACCCAAGGCCTCCGCTCTTCAGGCAAGCTCTTTACCTCTGAGCTATTTATTTATGTTTATGTCATTAAAATTATAGAAAGGTTATAACGACAGGTCGACTCTATTGTCGCACTTCTTAACCTACATATAATTTTAGTGACATAAACAAATAAAAAAACTCAGAGGTAAAGAGCTTGCTTGAAGAGCGGAGGTCCTAAGGTTCGAATACGGGTCACGGCAATTTTTTCTTTTTATTATATTTAATTATGAATTATTTTTTTTTTATTATATTTACAGCCTACCCAAGTCCTCTTTTCGAGTCTTATATGGCTCTGCATTGTTGCACTTGCGTGCAACAACGGGGACCTACACTTTATAGTGGATTCCGAACCACTATATAGCTTTGATGTTATTAGACAATTGTAAATAAATACAGTGGTGTCCCAATGTCAGTTTTCGGTGGAGGTCGGGATCGAATCAGAGTCCTTCTGGTTAAAGGTCCGACACTCTACCAACTGAGCCATCGCCGCTCATCTTAATTATGAATTATAATTGCTTTTTATTTAGTTAATCTGCGAGGCTTTTAAAGCAATTTTCAATATTAGGCAAAAATTAAAAATTAAAAAGTATTATGCATTGGACATATATTGGATGATGTAGTTTAATAATAAGTTGCCAAACTGTAGCCAATGAATTACTAATCTTTAACCTTTGTATTTCGCATATATTGCTAATAGCCCTTTCCAATATATTGCCCATATATTTGATTTTTGCGCGGGAAAACAAAAAAGAAACTTTGCAGGCCCGTTATGGTTGACATTTCAGCCTTTCGGAATTTTGGGAAAATAGCTCTAAAATGACTCAAATTGAAATTTTGAAAAATTCTAGTACCGTTACAAGAGACAGGAGGCTGAAATGTTCAGAAATTTTTTTTTTTTACATGTTCTTTCTCATAAACAATTGACAGCAAAATCGGCGACCGCCCAATTGTATTTTCCTACATATATGGAAAATACAATGATAATGTATTGCAAATATAAAAAATATATTTAATATTATTGGTAATCTATGTTAAAAATATTAAAGGATCTTGCCCATACTTTCTATTTATACATTTATAACAAATTTTTTTGATAAATTGGTAAAACTTAATTATGATCTAATTATGAAATACTTCAACTTGAGCCGAGTACAACTTCTTTAAAATACATTAAACAATCTGTGCAAACATAGTATCTTTGATAATTGATAATTAATTTGAAATTATTTATTTGCAAGTTATTGGCGAAAATAAGGTAATTTCGAGTTTATGGCGTATTTACAAAAATCAAGTCCGACAAAAAAAAATTATATATGAATTAATATTGTTCTATAGTATAAGCACTTTTAAAAAAAGTTTTGTTCTAAACCAATAATCGAAAAATAATTATATAAATGTACTATACAATTTTTTTCCGTAAAATATAAATAAAAATGTTTGTACCAATTGTAATTAGTAGAGAAATAAAACTTTCCATATTTTAAGCAAAAATAACTACAATTTATCCAATTTTTTTATTAAAGCACATATAACAATTGTAACTTAATTAAAAAGCTTAATATAATAAACGTTTACGAAATTTATTTAGTATAAATATAGATATTTTATTTGCTTGTAAGAATTAAAATAAAGTTAACAAAAAAAAAGTTAAAACAATAGATAAGCAGACGGGAAATTGATGTGTAATGAAATGAATTGATCAAACGGTTTGTAATAAAAAGATGTCGTAGTATATGTTTTTTTAATATATATATTACAATAAAATTTCAAAAAAAAAAAGAATTAAAAAAACTATCTGCAACAAAATTGATGAAAAAAGATGAAAAAGCAGTGCAAAGAAGCATGAGTGCAGGGGTCGCAGCAAAGAAAATCGCTGGCAGGCTATTTTCAGTAAGAATTTTCATTGGACGAGCGCCATGCTGTACAGCGCTCAGACCTCTGCGTCTCATTGGTCGTCGCCTTGGCAACGTGCAGCTTTCTGGGGCCAATAAGCTAACGAGGAGCATGACGAGGCACGCACCCTCAAAGTCAGCTAGATAACTGCATTTCATAGACAGAATCCCACAAGAGCTCACAGTGTACAGTACACATTGCAACAACATTTTCAACCCTCGTTCCGTCCCTTTCTTTCTTGCTCTATCGTATCCACCTTCCTATCTCTCTCTCTCTCTCTCTCTCTCTCTCTCTCTCTCTCTCTCTCTCTCTCTCTCTCTCTCTCTCTCTCTCT
>JAWWML010023243.1:0-119867 GCA_035047165.1 Ormyrus rosae
ATGTCCCCGCATTACTATACAATATAGTAATTTTTCTTATATATATATTAAATTTTTCTATGACATTTTTCTCAGTGTAGATAAAGTAAAAAGTAATAACTAACCTGGCCTTGCATCTCCCCGGGTATGTTTCTGGTACTCTGCACGAGGTGTCTGGCCATTAGCATGTAGAAGACGGCGATGATGCCCAGCGGCATAACGTAAAAGATGCAGAATCGACCGATAAGTACGGTTTTAGGATAGTTTGGTCCAAACTCCTCCGGAAAGGGGTAGCAGCTCTGCGGGCAAACAGACGTTAAAATAATGTCCGACGATTCGGCGTTGAGTTATAAACATAAGGTGTGCTTTTGTTTTTACCAAGAACGTAACGTTCTTGTTGACTCGGAAAACTCGAAGGTAGGAGAAGGAGGCAGGTATGGCGCAGCATATCGCCAACAACCATATCATCGTTGCTACCATCTTTGTGAATCTGGTCGCCCGCTTTCCGCCACCTGTAATTTTATTGGCAGACCATTTGCATATATTTTCATGATTGATAAGAATATCGGTCGGACTTTCCACAAAGAGTAAAAGTTTCTATTTTAGCTACTGTAATATTATTTGTGCCTTGCGCTTCGTAATCTTTGTTTCAGTATACACACAGACAGTTTGAATGTGGAAAAGCAATTAAAATAAATGCAATTATTTTTAAAATGACATTCATTTTTATCTGAATTAATTCTGGCACAACAGACTTTTCGTAATAAAAAAAAGGTTAAAATTTACCAACTGTCTGACTAAAATCGAGTACGAACTACTTGCAAATAATTATATATCTCTCATAAAATACCGAATGATCTGTAGATTAATTTTTTCTAATAATTATAAGTTATAAATAGAATTTTTTCGAGAAGAATTTCAGCAAATATATTAGAAGTTAATTATAGTGTAGTAATTAAGTGACTGTTTGCATATAAAAATTCCGAAATTAAGTGAACATGTTTCAAGTATTGGCATTAAATTACAATTTAATTTGATTGAGTCTATGATAGCTGAAATTATTATGTTGTAGTAAATAAATCAATATACACATTGGTTGATTCCACAATGCAAAAATATGCCTAAATAAATAACATGAAAAATAAAATATCATTATATTTTTGCAGAAGAAGGGCAAAATTCAAACTTGAAAGAATACGTATTTAAAAAAATGAAAATAAATAAGTAGAAATTATAGATATTTTAATTTTAGTTCTTAAACCAAATTCATTCTTTAAAAATAACTTTCACACTACTTTAAAGATATCTGCACATTCAATGTACCAACATTACATACATAGATATATGTATGTAGAATAAGTATATTATATATGAGACGTCTAATTTGTCAACGAGGGTGCAAGAGAGTTCATTAAGCTGGTTGTCATTTTGTGTTTACGCACTTTTTTACTACTTTCCTGAAACATGAAACGAGCCATCAACTTAAAAGATAAAAACATCAGGTTCACTAAAGCCGCGTATCAGAAATGGAGTCCCAGAGGAGGTATTACGCAGACAAAAAGGAGGATAAAACAGGACGAGATTGCTTTCTGTGCTTGTAAAGTAAAAATAATAATAATTTTCTCGTGAATTATCACACTGAGATGATATAAAGGTGACGTCATAGGTTTGCTGAAAATTTATTATCTTTCAAAAAAGTATTGATATTGCGTTTTTATACATCGTCATCATTATTTTGTCCATTTTGACGTTTATTGATAAATTATACTTCTATTAGCTAACATAAATTACGTAAATAAATTTATCACGTATTGCAATAAAAAATAAATAGTTTAAATTATCTTTTTACAAAAATAGTTTTTCTTGTTATAACTTTTTATACGTATAAGATGTTAATATAATAAATAATTCAATCGCGATAGTTCACTTTATAAACTTTATTTAGTTTGAAAAAGAATTCTATTAATATTTACAATGAATTCTAATAAAATTCGATAAAGGGTCATATTTAAATTAAAAATTAAAATAATATCAGTTTTGAAAGTTTATGTTTTAAACATAAAATAAAAATTTAATTTAGTATACACAAATAACCTTTGAATATTTTAATTAATTTTTGCCATGTGTCTCTTTGCGTTCGATTTAAGCACGAACAGATTTTTTCAATTTGAAAGTTTATAAATGTTTTTATAAATATTGACCGTAAAAGTAGAATTCCGAATGTGATGTTTATAATACCCAGGGGTCAGTTCTTCAATCTGAAAAAGCTGGATGCAAAAAATAAAATATTCAAAGCATATTTCATCTCCTCCCTGGTGAGAAAGTTTATAAAAGTATTGATTACATGAATATATTGGTATTAAAATGTTGAAGCAATGATGAACGTGCCTTTATTAAAAAATGACAGTTTTGTTTTTATACTACACGGAGAAGAATGATCCAGAAAAAATATTGTTTTAGTAATGAATTGAGGACACCTTGCAATATGAAGAAAATATTATATTTTAATTTAGTAATTTTTATTTTATTACTTTTCTCCGTGTATAATAGTTATATCAGATCCCACTTATTAGGTAACTGTCCTTTTTATATATGTTTGATAAAAGAAGGTAACTGTTCGAAATGACAACCCTCGAAAAAATTAGGTTTAGCTAAAGTGCAGTCAAACTCTAATTAACGTAACTTCATCTAAACTTTATCTAAGGTTGTCCAATGAGACTTTTCCAAAACTTTGCCTCTTAATGATATTTCAAATTTAGTGGAAGTTTAGCAAGCTTACACCCAAGTCCAGAAATAAAAATAAAAATAGATGACAAAAATGTTTAGCTCGGACTTTAGCTGTCCAGGCTACGTTTTTGCTACAAGGCGGTATAAGGCAAAAGGGTCAAGCCTCAAGAGCTAAAATTGTTCAAGCGTTCCATTCCTTGAACTGCAATATATTCCATTTTTTTATTTTTAGTTCTCGAGTTGAGTATTTCTAATTTGAGGTTTACGATTTACAGGTTAAGCTTCTTCTAAATTTAAAAAAACATGAAGTTTGGGAAAGTTTTATTCGACAATCTTTATTAGACAAAGTTTAAATAGACTTTCGTTAAGCTAAAATTTGGATATTATTACCTTAGCTAAACCTAATTTTGTTTACACTTTATTTAAAATGTTCTAATTCGTGACCGAATAAATAGATTAAATTAATCTAAATTAGCATTGATTATTTGGTATTCGAGTTCTAATGCCGAATGAATTATTCATTGACCTTATCGTGAAACTAGCGTAATACCACTAGTTCTCTAATAAGCTCGAATCACCATTGAAAATTCTTCAATTAAATTTAGTATCAGTTTAGTCGTAACTTAGTTATTATATAATATAATAAGGAATGAGATGCGTAAAGGAGTGAGTTTAAAAAGGGCATACAGCTTACAGAGGCATGCAAACACAGATAATAAGCTTATAGAGGCTCAATTTGCCGTTGTCGCCAGGAGCTGTCGATAAGCAGCGCGAAAATTCATTAACATCTTTATCCGAAGCGAAAGACGTATATTTGTAGCCCGTACCAGTGGCGTGGAGCTTCCTCATGGGGTCGACGATGGCGAAGAAGCGATCGGCCGAGAGGGCGGTGAGGGTGAACACCGACACGCCGATCGAGATATCCTTGGCGCACTCCGAGACCTTGCAGAGCACCAGACCGAACGGCCACGAGTCCAGCACGTACACGGTGAACGTGAACGGCACGCACGTGAGAATCACCTGTGGATTTTAGAGATTATTTCTATCATAAATATATGCTTTTCTGGAAAACTTGCTTAATTATACGCGGAGAAAAATTCTCTACGAAAAATTAAGATTGACTATTTGTAATTTTTAGCAAAGAATTTTTCTCCGTGTAAAATAATAGTAATAAACTTTTTACTTGTAGTGAAAAGTAACTATACAATAAAAATATATCAAGGATGATCATCAATATGCTAATACGTAAGGTTACGCATCCTTTGTGCTTTTCAAAGATATATAAGTAATTCCGATATTATTGTGCTTCAAAAAAGGCTAAAAAGAATAACGTCGTCAGGGAGATAAGGCGTAAATGAAAAAAGTAGATAACCATAACAATATATTGATCTTCAAAGTTTAATCCTTTCGTCGAAAAAAGTATTTCCCCGGAGAAACTGTGACTCCTATCAAAATAGCTTCCTTATCGCCGGGATTTTTCTTACTTTGGAACGTCCTCATTTAAGCGCACCCGCGAAAGTCGTTCGTAAGGATGACCGACTTGTTGTCAGAGCCGTAAATCGGTGTCCCCGCGAAAGGAGGAAAGATGCAGGCGGGCTTAGCGGCGATTGACACTTTGTAGCTCTTACAGGCCATTAAGAAGCGACTGCAGCGGCGGCATCGGCAGCGAGAAGCCCGGGCCTTCGGGAATTTCATCGACAAGTTGTTCGAGCGTGTAACGAGCTTTAGAACTTGTTCCGGTCGGAGTCGAGCTACCACCTATATACTAATTTCGAGCCAATTAAGCCGAGCGTCCGATGAGGATATATATGCGTGCGTGCCGCCTTCCTTCTTTCTTTCCCTTCGCTCGCGAGATTACCCGGCTTAGATTAAGTCGGGCTAAAGCGCTCGTATCTCGGTTTTATATTCGAGCCCCGAAGTTTTCACTTTTTGGTATTTCAATGCTTTTTGCGCCGCAGCTTATGCAGGGCGAGACGGAGACGCCCTCCCGCTTCCGGAGCTGATTTTTATCGTAGTAGGAAAAAGTTGATCTGGGGGAAACAGCCGTAAAGCGGACAGTTCGACCTGATAAGGGGATACGTGTTCTTCTTATTTTTGCAAGTGTCTTTTTTCATTTTTTTTATTTTACTAAATAAACTTTTAGATCTTCATTCGAATGATTTTTTACGCAACTTTTATTCTCGCGTGAAAATGTACGTAATGTATGTAACATACCTCGATTTAGTTAAACAAATTAAGGCTGCTTTGAATATGTCAGTCACTTACCTATGTTAATTTATTCTGAAAAAGTATAGGTTTCCGAGATAATTGCATTATTAAAGTTGTACAAACTTTTTATCCTTTCAGAATTTAACGGAAATTTACGATTTTGTAGTTTACCAGGAACTCTTTTATTGTTTTACTATAATGCTCTCATTTTAAGAAGGATATCGGATTTTAAAGTTTAAAATTACCTCGCTGAAAAATTTGTGTGATGAAAGAGTTTTTGATTTTACTCCAACTTTGTTTGCCAATTCGTTTAAATATTTATAAAGGAACACAATTATCGCTACGTGGGTGGTTTTCAAGTTGAAAGCATTTTTAGTAATCCTAAATGATCCGTACTTTATGACAGAAAACTTTTTCAAACTTGTTTTAACGTTAACCAAAACAGTATTTTACATACTTCGGAAAGTTTTTAATATTTTTACGAACCCATTTGTTTTTTTACATTTCTAACAATTCTGTCGTTCATTGTGATTTTATAAATCGCTTGGATCTGCTTTCGCTTCTATAATAAATAAACTTTTTCAATTTCGACTTTGGGCTAAAATTCGATTACAAGAACTACCTTAAAAATCAGTCGATATTCAATAAAGTTTTTTCCGTTGCCGTCAATATTTTATATCTCTCGAAATTAAGTGAACACTGGCCCACATAATCCTATTTCCCCCTAAGCATAGTCAAATCGAGAGGTTCCCTCTTATTTTATACGTAAAAACATTCTTTAGGATACGAATGAAGGGATCAGGGAAAAAAACTTTTTTTTGCTTCACCCGCGCGTATATTGAACTGGACAAATTGTTGCTTTTGATAAGTGTCCGTACGACAGGAAAAAAGTCAAGATTCGTAATTAGAATCTGGAGTTGAATTTGGACTTTTTAAATTATCTATAAATTATTACATATTTGATGGTACAATCAATCATTTTAATGGACGTAATCAAGTCCTATCGCGACTTTGCGAAAATGAAAGTCTGTATATAGATCCGTGTATAAATTATTGAACCAACAAGAGTGCAATAACCATTCGAGCTGCTTTTATAAGGATAATGATTCCGAAACAATCACTCGGCCAATGGTGGCGTGACAATTTTATCAAACATCGGTTCATAAAGAGCACTTTAACTTTCACAGCTCAATAAATAATAAAAGCTGATCATTCCGATCGAAAAGGCAGTTATATGAGCAAAAAATAAAGGACACGAGATGTGGCTTATCGGATTATGGGGGAGGTTATTTTAGGTTGCTATATAATTTTGTATTTGGTAAAAGCTGCTTTTTATTGTTAATTAACTCATGCATTAGTAACAATCAATTTCATTAAAAATAGGAAAAGATTTTCGGAGGGGAGATTTACGGATCTGATTAACGTCTTCTCGATTCAGTGTTCTAAAAAGTTTTTCGATAGGATAACGTCTTTTTCAACTACCTGTTTATAAATAAGTAATGTTTAGTTGGATTTCTTTTCAAGCTGATATCAGTCAGATCTATAAATAATGTAATTGCTAATGAATGAATGGATTTTTAACAGAGTTGATTTGCCTTTCATTAAGACTAAATAATTAAACAAACTTCAAAAGTGATGCTGTATATTATTGATTTAAAAAAATCTATACTAACAAGTAAAGTGCATTTCGGTAGATAGATTTTGGTACAACCGAATCAGGATATTTAGGGAACATTGATGTTCACAGAAATTTAAATATCTTCTATAACTAAATATTTATAAGAGTTCTAATTGAAAAAAAATTGATAACAGAACAAAACAAAACCTTTAATTTGCAACAAGTTGTAATGAAAACAACTTTACTCATTTCAAAGTAACATGTATACATATATTTAATGCATTTGTGCCTGTTGATTTTTCAGAAAATTTTATGAGCAATTTTATATGTATTTAGGATAACTTAAAAAAGAATGATATTTTAAATATAGCTTTAGTATCAAATTAAGTTTTGTTACGTGTTTTTAGTTATAGATGTTTAATTATGAAGATACTTAAATTTTTTGGAATTTATTGCCCTATAAGATTTTTGAAAAGAAATGTTCGGTATTTATAAAGTCGCCCCCCGCAAAAAAAAAAAAAAAAAAAAAATACTGAGGCACGTATCTCATTTTCTGTCCAAAGAATAATTTTCCGCAAAAATTTATGACCCGGAAGCCGGATAATTTATTCGTGTATTAAGAAATCCGTAGTAAAAAGTATATATGAAACACAATTGAAAAGCTTACCAACAAGTCGCCAATAGCAAGGGAGAGCACATAAGTGTTGGGCACGTTGCGCATATTGGCGTGTCTGCAAATCGTAATCATAAGCACCCCGTTGCCCATGACGCCGACAACCAGTATGCAGGCGAAGACAATCGGTACGATGTAGGTTTCCGGCCTGTCCCTGTACGGGGTGTAACTCTCCTCGATGCAGCCAGAATCCGTGCCGTTGTCGAGAAGGGAGCCGAGGCACTCGTCGCTCCTCGTGAGAAACTCCTCCGGCAGACCCGTCGTCGTAAACGCCATCTTCGTGCTTTCTCGGATTCCTCGCCGCTGCCTTTTTCTTCGTTGCCCGCGCCTTACACTCTTCTCGCTGGGGACGTCGCGGCTCTGCGTCGCATATCACCACTCCCCAGCCGAGAGCGCCAGATTACAATTTCAAATCAGCGCTCGAAGCTTCGCCGGGACGTCATTTTTTTTCTGAGGAGTAAACAAAACGCAACAATTTTATTATGCGTCGCATGCTTGACGGGGGTTGGGATTTTCTTAGACAACCGAAAGCCCGCCTCCTATTGTTAGCGCATGCAAGAGGACGCCGAATAATAATATTGCAAAGCTTCATGCAGCGAAGAAAGACGAGAGTCTGGAATGGGGTTTTAAGTATACGAAGCGGAGGAGGTCGCCAGGTTTGAGAAACTTTGCTACTTTTAGGAGAACATTGTGTAGGTGTTTTGTAGATCCGTAAGTATATTCACGAGATCCGAGAAGTTTTTAATCTCCAAACTTTTTAGTATAAAGCGTGCAATTATTTTCAATTTAATTACGACATTATGTCTCGCTTAAGGAATTAAAATTTAATAATTAATGAATGCTTTTGATACGTGTGGGCTTATATGCTAAAATATATAATGATCATACAAATATTTCATATAACGTTTAATTGACTTTTAAAAACATTTTAGACTATCTCAGAGCGATGATTCACACGCAATAGAAATGAAGTAGTTATATTTGAACTTGTAATTATACCCTGGTAAGAAATTATACGTTACGGTTAAAAAGTTGTTAACCTTTTCAGTCATGATTTTGCTAGGGGTGTTAATAATTGGGGCTACTTTATAATTTGGAACGATCTAACGGTGAGATCAAATTCTAATTAACATTTTTAAAAATTTTTAATAAAAGTGGATATATGCGGGTAAAATCATCAGGATAGGAAAAGAATTTCTTATGAGTAGAAAGATCTAAAATTGTACAGTAATTGCTCTTAAACCAGATCAGGGTTTGTATAATTATTTGATTTTTATCTTTGTAAAAATTCAGAAAGTCTAACATTCATTATTTGATTACTTGATACATAATTACTTGAGTAAAACTGAAGCTTAATTAAGATTTAAATCTCGAAATATGCTTTACAGTATTATCTAAGTAAATCTAATTATCTGCCCTTTGTAGAGTCATCGATGACTGAAAGGATTAATTGTAAAACGGTAGTATTACATCCCAAGACGTAGACTTTTATAGACATAGGTTATTTTATTAATAATACTGTTGCGCATGTTATATTGTCAGTTCATTATTAAAAATCTGCCATTTTCAGTTGAATTTTTAACTACGAATTATGTATCACTTAATCATATTGGTTAATCTAACATTTAAATAATTAAGAACCCGCTAAAGATTCTACTAACAAGGTAACTAGTTTTTGCCTGTGACTTTATGTAAAAGTATGTCTTTGAGAATATTAAGACCTAAAAGTGAACATCGACATCAGGTTATATATTTACAAAAATATGCGTGTCCGTCCAGGATCTGCAAAAGCTAATAGTCTCGAGCATTTAGTTTAAAAGGGTTGAGTGTTGAGTCTGTGGAATTTTGTGGTCTGTCGTATAAGCGAAACGAGCTATTACAGTTGATGCAATAAGAAAGTGCTTGCACAGGTTACAATCCTACTTGGTGCTTGAGATTCATAGTGTTACCAAGAAAGCTCAGGCCTCCGCTTGCAGAAACTCGTCTCAAACTTTGAGAAACCTTTTTGAATACCCAAATATAGAGATAGCCAGAATTGTGAGGCTAACATTTTCAGATAATCGAGCTATGGAGGTTATTAGCGACATCTTGAAAAAAAATTAAATAAAAAATATAACCTACCTGAATAATTCAGTTTGGAATTATTGTGGATAAGTTTCAAACAAGGAAAATAAAACTAGAGAAAACTCGAGAATTAAACTTTGTTTTTTTTTTTAAACTGAAAAATTGAAGAGGTGTAGAGAACTGAACTGAAGAGGTATATTTTGCCAGAGAAAAAAGAATAATAATATTACATTCATCTTTCATGAATAAATTTTAAAAAGATGTGAAATAAAGTTTAAAAAATAAAAAAGTTCTTTTCATTCTTTCATTTTTTTTTTTAAATTTCTTACTATTATATTTATAGATGAATGTCAATAGTTATGTGATATGTATAGTTATGAATGGCTATAAATCTGGTTCAAACATTTATCTATAAAATTTTTTGCTTCTTTCTAGAGGAAGCTTTGTGATAATAATTTTTGGTGTTGTTCTAAACACATGTTATAATTGTATTTTGAGGTACCAGGAACAAGAATAAATGGTTTTTGAAAAATGTCTATATGGATGTATGTGTGTGTGTGTACGCTTGGATTTCAGCTTCTGCTGGACGAACTTTCATCATTCACGGTTTATTTTTTTATGTATTTTAGTTTAGCTTATTCGTTTTCGTTTTATTGCTAATTTTCAATTTTCGAAAAATTGAATTTTTTTTAATGATAGGATTCAGATATTTGAATCGGACAAAAATCATTTTAAAGAGCATAAAAGTTCTTTATTATAAAAATCCCACGCGAGATTCGTTCGGTTTTCGAATATTTATCGACCTCGAGCCAAGCATATCGAATCATCACTTGATTTTATCGAATTTAAAAAAAAAATTGAATAACGAAATGCGAATATCGGCGCGCGATGCGCGCCTGAATTTAACTAGTACCTGTAATTTAAGAGAAAAAAAATTATTCGATCTAGCTCTTGTATTTTTTGCATAGCTATATATTAGTGATCTCTTTCAATGATCGACCACTTATTTTTTCGTCTTTAACGAATCAAAATTCTTTTTAATTTTTAAAATTAAAACGAATTTGTAAAATTCATATACTAGTTTTTGTTTCATAACGATTTTAAATTATATATGTTATTATTATTATTATTATTTTATTATGATTGTCTACTTTAGTTTCAATATAGTTCAAATAAAATAAAAAAACTTATACTTTTCTTTGGCTAATAATTACTAAAGAAAATTAAATTTACTTGGAATTTTTATTTAATTTTCTTCAAAATGAAGATAGCGTGGAAAGGTGACACTAGGTTAAAATTACCGTTTTGCTCTTGTATTGAATATTATTTTTTAAAACGACTTGAATAAATCTTGATTTCACTTTTTTTTATTCAAGCTTGCACGCAATCGAGCTTTGCGCATGGAGTTTAAAAAATTCTGTTTTTTTTTCGACTTTAAATATTCCAATAATAAAATTTTTATTTATATGTTTTTTGCTGATCATTAAATTCTTAAATGGAGATATAAAAATAAAATACTAATACAAAAATAAATAATTAATTAAATAGAATAGTTTGAAATTATGTTGTTGAAATCGATTGTTTTTAATAAATCTCGGAGATAATATTGGAACGATAAATTAGTTAGAAGGGAGCTAAAGTGCCAATGAATTGGCAGCGGTTTTTTATAGGTATATTATTATCAGTTGTATCAATGAATAATACAATAACATTTGCTTTGCACGTACTTTATAGGTGATTTCGATCAAACTGAAAGAATTCAAATAAGGGTTTATACATCCTCATATACGAAGTAGGTGTTCAAAGGAGGTATTTGATGCTCTTCGAAGATTGAAATAGCTGCTCGCGAAGCTACCTTAGTTCAGCATGGGTTTCTTATTGAATCAGAATGTTTTAGTAAAAGCTATTGGAATGCGAACATCAAAAGGAAAACAAAAATTTTAAAATAATAAAGAAAATCTAAATATTAGTAGATTCGTACATTTCCGAAATTATGAAAAAGAAATTATAAAAAAAAGCTAATAATAGTAATAATAATTTATCATCAATACTTTCAAAACTGTCATAAATGATATTCTTATAAAAATCTAAAACTACTTTTTGTATTGACAATTTAAACGTCAAAATCGAAATCTACCGTTTTCGCGAAAGATACTTTTTCCACCGAGCTATATTTATGTCAAGCGTAAATCCTTAAAGTCACGTTGACGATTCTAATTAGATACCTCTTAATAAGAACAATGAAGTGAATTTTAATTTTGTGAATAATGAAAATACCTAAATATAAAAAAACTTTAAATATGAAATATATATGATTGAACGTATTTTATTGCAGAAATCGAAGTTTTGAACAAGCCTTAAATTCATTTTTTTAATTGTTTGGATTGGGTATGGCATTTTTTATGATCGAAATGTTCTTGATGACTGTTAGTGTATCGGTTTTATTAATAATGAATAAGAGGCATTTTATTATTTACTTTCTTTAAATCTTTATTTTAGACATTTAATTTCCGGCTCGCATTACGGGTTTCGATCAAATCTTAGATAAATCCGCTTCCTTTTTTAATTTCATATTTTTCTAGTTGTACTATCCGGGATATGTTTAGTGATACCCTCCTCAATTTTACTTTACGGTTACAAAGCTATAAATCAACACTAACAAAGTCTATGTAAGGCTTATGTAAATTGTGACCCTAATACGCAGGGGTGCATTAGACACACATATATTTTCTGTTCTATTATATTCTAGTTGAGTTGCCGTTATGTATTACCCGATATTTAAAATACTTTTGTGCTTTTAACATTTTTTTTATACCTGCATAGGCAATCATAATAATAGATAAGCTTCATTATTGTTATCTTAGATAGGTAAAGGAATATTTGTTTTATTGCAATCGAGTTCAAAAGTAGAGTAAAAAGAATATAAAAATGGAGGAAAGTGGTTTAGGAAAAATTATAACTAATGCTCTATAATATCATAGAGTAAAAGCTTAGGAAATTCTCAGTTTATAAACACATAAAATTAAGTGCCTATCAGTGAATATAATAAATAAGATACCATTTATACTTATTTGCAATTAACTGCTCACATACATTCACGTTTATCCCTCAAATATAGTCATCTGATATTGATGTGTATGAGAGAATATATTAATAAATTAAAGGCATAAAAATAATCAATATTACAGTAATTAAGTAATAATTAAATCGAAGCATTCATACGAGATAAAAATTTAAAGTTTTGTTCTTTAGACCGTTAGACCACTAGTGTGCGAGAATAATAGTGTTTGCCACTTCTGCAGTGCAGAATTTGAATCAAAATAAGCAGATATATAAGTCATTCGCGTACAATAAAAGAGTTATGTAAAATAAGTAATAACTACGTACAATCAAAATCTTATTTTCAAACTTGTTAAATTGGAAACTGTTTTTCCAGCTTCAAAATGCATATCAATTTTGTATAATGTAACTTATTGCATAAAATTTTCTGAAATAAATTTCATATTTCGTCGCGCATTGAAATTGCAATATTATAAAACGAATAGTGACTTCTTATTAAAACATTGTCATCTATTCTGCTGACAAAACTATAGAAAAGTTTTTATAATTTAAATAAATAATCTTTAATAATTTAAATAAATAATAATTACAAATAAAAACAATAAATTTTAAAACTGAAAGTATATTATTTGTGAATTAATCGTATAAATTTATATTTTTTGCTTTTTTATTATAACATTTGGTCAATAATATAGTTCGAACGAGTGATTTTTAATAATTAGCACCTTATAATAGTAAATTGAAGCAGTAAAACTAAATAATTTTGTTGTTTTGTACGATCACTTATCCGCGGATAATATTTGTAAGTATTTGATAATCTGTTTTGCTTTAATTGCAAATTTCAAAGTCATAATCAATGTAAGTATATTGACATATCAATTAATGGAAATTAATGTACATTTTGGTGCACATGTCGTCCAATAGCGTCCAATATTCTACTAATTTATTGAGAAATAAGCTTTTATTTCGCGCTAATCAATTTTTCGCCCCTTTATAAATAGAATAGGTATATCTGTGCAAAAATCAAAACAATCATAAAATCGCATGAACACATCTGGAGAAAGACTTTTATATTCCCTGGCAATTCGAGGGAGACAAATCTATTTGCACAAACACATGTAGAAAAGAAAACCGTGATAAAAAGAGAGAAGTTTGCAAGAGGCAAGGACAATATCTCAGGCGTGCACTTTTACACGTCATCTTTGAACTTACCTTTAAATGTTGCTTTTAGAGACGTCGATGAAAGGCTCTTCGGATGGCCTTCCGGATTCCGGTCTATCTCTTTTCCTGGTCAAAATAAACGGCTGGTCGGAAGTCGAAAGCCTCGAGACTCGGAAGTCGTGCCAGCGTCTTCCTCGGCCCTCCTTATCCAACCACTTTCTACCTTGCACTCTCTCGCTCTCTCTTCCTCTCTCTCTCTCTCTCTCTCCCTCCTTTTCCGTCTCCCCCTCAACCCATCGCCCAAAGGAAGCTACAACTTACGCGACTGTACCCCCGGCTATTTTTGTCGCGCGCGAGGTCGAGTTCGTGGGCGATACCGATGACGCCACTGGCCTGTTCATGCTGTCAGCTCGCGCAGCAGAGGCGGTTAAACTCTTCCGGCGCACGCGAGCCAAACTCCTGCAATTATAGAGAAGGAGAACGGCCCCGGTAAATCCAAAAGTCGAACTAGATTCGCCGCCTTTTCTCTCTCTCTCTCTCTCTCTCTCTGGACGCTCTACCAGGACTGGAAGGTGCGCCTTTAACGATCGCTAACGAGTGTCCAGCTTACGCTGGACTGCTTTTTCTCTCGGCTGACGGTATAGTAGACGTTTTTTTTTCTACTCGGCTAAATTGTCCCGCTGCTCCCCCTTGTAGACAGCGATGGATCTGCGCACAGTTGTCCCCGGCGAAGGAGTCGATGAGAAGCTTCTTCTGTTTTTATTAACACTCGACCCCTCGACGCGATCGTCTGTAACAAAACAGGATTTTTTTGTCATTCGGGGAAAGTAATTTCGGCAGTATGGTCGATTGATAATTTTTTCATACTGCAGATGATAATCTGCAGAATATTGTATAATGTAAATTGAAGCTAAAAGAGAAGAAAAGTTGTCTTTTAGGTGCACGTAAAAAAGTTCTCGAAAGTTTTATTGAGTATGAAACTGAAACTGCTCTCTACTCTTTTGACTCTACAGAGTTAAAAATAACTTTATTAAATTTCAGATTAAAATACTTCGAAATTTTCTTTCATAAATTGTTAAATATGTATATAATATATAGTTTGTCTACCCAGTACCGTTAGCATTAAAACTTTGAAACTTCATTTCATTGGAATGAATCGTTTTATAATCTTAAAAATAATTATTTAATACAATATTATATTCTTCAAATGAAAAAAACTGCAGATTTTTCATTTTTTCAATGATTAGCCGCCATTTTTGGGTCGCCACGTTGATTTTTCAAATTTCTGCCCCATTGATTTTTAAAGTACAACTATTAAGTGCACCGATGTCATAGTTTCTTTGGTGCTAACCCATCGTTTCGAATTTGAAATCATGGTTTGAAAAAAAAAATCGCGTAATTTTTCGGAGTTTTCCGAAAAAAGGCGCCATATTGAATTTTCTTGAAGAGATAGCTCAGTTTTCTTGCCGGATTCTGAAAGAGCGACCTCAAAAATGGTAGACTATGAAGTTTCATAAAAACACACCAACCTTTAAGTATTTTGCTATTGCAGCAAGGTTAGAGTAAATTTTTTGTGCATTCAGGACTTAATGGGTTAAATATTTAATTATTTTTATTTATATCCATTTGAGAAAAATTAAACAAAATTTTATTTAATTCTAAGCTGTAAACTACGTAAAACTTTCTATTCAAAAATAAATTTTAAATTATAAAATTATAGTTTCATGAAAACTTTGTTTTAGTATAAAAATTTAGGTCTTATTTAACGCGCCTTGCGCGTATTATTCTATTTTTGAGGTTATGAGCGTGATTGTATTCTGTAATTTCAATCAATTGCAATTAAATTTTAATATATTCATTTTTATAAACCGCAATAAGATACTTTTCAAATTACATTGATTTAACTATTGCTTCCTCCTAGAGGAAGCATTATAATAGTAATTTTTGGGGTTGTTAGGCAATTACGTTAATTTATTTTTTAATTTTAGGTTTGACAGGACCTTTTTGATTTTATTTTTTTAGAAATTACAAAGAAAGTTTGTCAAATACATATAAGTTTAATATAATATTTATGATTGTAACTGTATGTAATATGGTTAAAATAAATATATACTTCATAAGAATAGCAAATCATTGAAAGGAAAGGAATTTGCCTTTTACAAATAAGATTTCATACCAAAATATTAGCTATTGATATTGAAAGTGTTTGTCGACGGTACTGAGCATTGCAATGCGAAGCACGTCTTACCATTATGAATAAAGATATCAGGGTAACGATCGATAAAGTGGATTTTCGCTCGACTACACGTAAAATGTCCGAAACTGTTTCAGTAATATATGTTTGCAACACTTCAAATTAGGTTTGTGCCAAAAAAAGTAGTTACTAACTTGATTTATGGGTCATAACTACAAACGCCGCTTTTCTTGATATCTTCTTAGGGAAACGTTTGAAAATAAAAAAATTTGAAACTTGTAAATTTGAAAGCGAATTTTTTAATTTTTTATATATTTTTTTGTACTTTTAAAATTTAGATTTTATATCGTTATGAAATTAAGAAATATATTTTATGTCATATAATTAAATTTACCCGAATCACCATTATAAGTAAGGTAGGATCATTAAAAAAGGAAACAGCACTTTAAAATCTTTTTTAAATTCTAATCGGATATTAAAAACAAGTTAATTCTCTTGTGTCAGATATGAAGGGTATCTACATTAATACCTGACCAGATATGCTGCACAGGATTTTGTACATTAATATACCCACGACATACTGACTAGAAGTGTCCTTATGCAGCCTGACAAGAATAATCCTTGAGACTGCGAACCTTACCGTTGCATCTTGAAATCTTTATGATTTATGTTTCTAATTGTCAAATACACCTAGTAAGACAGTGAAGCAGTAAATTAGATGAAAAGAGAAATGCAAGGACAATCCGGTTTCATATTTGCAAAAGAATTTACGATTACAAAAAGAGTATCTCCAATATTTTTATTGAACATCAATTATGCTGTACTATTCTGATTTGAGCATATTGATGCTCAATTGTCAGAATTACCAAGAACATTCAATTTGAAACGGTTTCAGATGCCATTTTCGAAGGAGGAATGGAGTTTGTTTTCTTGATATAAAGTGTTAAATGATTGAAACGAGTATCTTGATATATCCTGTTAGAAAAATTCAATGCATATAGATATAGTTTGCTGAAAACTGCAGCTATATATGCGAGGAACTTTTCTTAGAGAAGAAGGTGAATAATAATAATATGTTGTTGAGAATTTCTTCTAGTCGTTTTCCTATTTTATTTTCTGTATGTCCTTTATCAAATTTAGGACTATCTAATAATATATGGTGGTATATTTAATGGCATGCTACAATACTGACAGTTTTGTTGAATAGCCTTTGTCAGGATGTGTTGACAGGTGATTCGTGTATGGCCTTTACATAGACTATAGTCTAGGTAAAGCAATTATCAAATTTATCGACTCATTAAAAATCCATTATTATGTATTTAGTCAAAAATAGAAAAAATACAATTGTAATCTACATGTATTATGTGCAAATTAATATTATACTGCATTATATTATACGTAAATTATCCTACCAACTCTGTATATTATGTTAAATATGCGTATGAAAAATTGAAATACATTGTAGCAATCGCTAATACCTTTTCAAACAAATTAAAAAAACAATAATTAAAAAAAATACGCTTATAAAAATTAGAAATGAATTTTATTAAATACCTTAATAAACATTTTAAAATAACAACAGAACCTGCCTAATCCAGCGAACAACAATAATCCTCTAAATTAAAATATAAAAAAATGTTTTTGTCGAGAAATGGCATAGACATATTGTTCCAATGATATTATTCAAGGAAAATAGAGTGGAAACTATCGAAAAGGTTTCGCACGCCAAGCAGGATTCAGAAATTCATCTTCGCGAAGCGCTACATATGCCGAGCTATACAGAAAGAAAAATAACTTGAAGAGAAAAATACCAGATTTAAAAGGTAAAGTAAATAGGTAAGTAAAGTAAATTGCCTATGAACGCTATTAATTAAAATTATCTTTTTAATAATATTAGTTGAATTAATGCAGCTTTACATTCAAAGAGTGCTAGAAGAATTAACAAGAATGTAACTAAGCAATGGTAATAATTTTTCTTCTGAACTTTCAAATTTTCACTTTACCAACACCTTAGAAATGACTTCAGCTTTACCCTAAATCTTGTGGTGCAATACGTTCAAGAATATTTTATTATATATATTTTATTATAAAGATTATCATAAAAATTACAACAAAATTTTTTTTTTTTTTGTATAAAATTTTACCTTTATTTCTATGAATAAGTATTAATCGATAAACAATAATTATTAATTTGTCAACGACATTTCCATTTCTCTGTAAAATTTATTAGATTATTAAATTTAATGTAATTAAAATAATAATCAATAACAGCAAAGCTGGTATAGTGGCTCGGATTCCATACTATAAACTGTATAGGTCCCGTCGGATAGAATTTTACTAGAAACATTACTTTGTAAAATGCACGACACGCCATTATGAATTATTCAAAACATTGGTAAAGCAATTAAAAGGTCAGAATAAAACTCATATTTTACTAAAATATTAGTTCCCATAAATATATAATTTAATGATTCATTGGATTTATTTTTGTTTTCTTCAATTTATTGATTATAAAATAATACATATACGTACGAATTAAGCGTTATGGCAAATTGAAGTTCTTAATTGTAAAATTATTTTAAAGTAGTGGATAGCATTGATTAAATAATAATTACACGTGAAAACGTTTGGAGTAGGCGTGGATTTATTACCGTCTCGACAACGGACGTTTGCGTGGTAAACAATATTTATTGGCCGTTTTTCATGTCTAGCTTTTGCTGCTTTTACCTCTTCAATTTTTTGCTAGTAAAATCATTGTCGATGTAAGGCAGCACAAAAAAAAAGATTTTACTGCTAAATATTACAGTTAAATTAGAAATAAAATAGTGTTTAAGAAAATTTAAATATGTATTATTGTATTATATATAATAACGTACTTTACAAAATCTTTCTTTTTATTTTTCATTGCGTGATGTATTCCTTTATTTTATCTTGCATGTAAATTCATTTGATATTTTTAAAAATTAATTAAATACTACCCTGATAATACAAATTTTTTATAAATAAAACACCATGTAATGTTCTAGAATGGCAGGTAAGCTTTATGCAATAAACAATCTTTGTGTAATAAGCAAGATTTACGTAATAACAATATAAGAAAAGCTAATTGAATTAAGTTTTGATGAGCTTTTATTACTTAACTACTCTTTTCGTTAATCCAATATAATATTAATTTTATGCAAAATTATTTTCTTGGAAGTAAACACGTATCGTTGATAATTACGTGTGTGAAATAATAGCTTTTCATCAAAAATAATACTGATGAAAAATAATATTGAAAGTTAATTATTTAATAATGAATTCACACAAAAGCTCCAATATCTCTTGAATTGGGACTGAACATATCCTACACCAGAAAACTCTACGGACGCCATTAGTTCTGCATATCTATTCTTACGTATATTAATTGAGTGGAAAGGACGGATACCTCGAAAAAATGAAGTACGGCTTTACTCGGTCGGAAATCGCACGCAGAGAACCTTCCATTTTTGCGACAAATGCTCTTCCCACTACTGAGCTACCGGTGCTCATTTTTGTAAGTACATTTTTCTGCGAACGAGTGCCGTTTGTATAAGCGTAGCTTTATTTATTTCATTTAAACCGCAAGCGCCAGAAATGGTTGTTTACATAACATCATTTTAAATATATATGCACCATATAAGGTGTATTTTTGGCTTTTACAGCTGAAAAAATCTAGATTTATAAATTTTGGTGCAGTAAAAATTTCAAAGATATAAGTTCTAATATTTATTTTTCTCTAGCACTAAGTTGCCTATTATTAAACTTAAATATCTTACTAAGCAGAGAGCATTTCAGCAGCTGCCGACATACTCAATAATCAATAATTAAAAATAAATAATAAACATTATACAGGTTTATAAACCTTAAGGTAAACAGATCGACTGGAAACAAGTTCATGATTATAAGTGGTACCGTAAAGAAAATTGCATTCATAAAATCCTATAGTCAAAACTACATCTCTAAAGGAGAATTTTCATGGATGCGTAGAAAGTAGAGCAATGCAGAGAAACGTACAAAAGTAACGCTACTTTTTAGAGATGAACATGAATATTGCAATAAAATTTTCTCCGGGAAGATGCGGATAAATTTATAAAAATTGAAATTATTTTCGGTAAAATAAGTGAAAAAATCAAGATTTCATCCGACGTTCAGTAGTAAAAATGTCGAAAATTCACTTTTTTAGACTTACCACTTTTATAGAGAAGGCAATTTTTAATCAAACACTTATAAGATTTTAAGGATTCTTCTTGTTTTAAAGGGTTATACACGATTTCTCCGATCGAGTATTTATTTAGCTTTTAATTATTATTTTAGTGAAAAAATTTATTTAACAATGTACTAAACTAATCCTTAAGTAAAAATAAAAAATATGCATACTCAATAAACCTTTGAATGGTATAGTTTAAGTTTTGGACACTTATAATAATGATTAAATTACTCCACTGAGTATATTAGATGTAGATAAATGAAGATATGATTATTAGAGTATTTAGAAACAAGCAGATCAATTACCGTTGAAATTGAATGACATAATAGAGATGCAGATAACTTGTCTGTTGCAAGGTAGAACGGACGTTTATGTTGAATAAAGATCCACAATGTAAATTACTATATTGTACTGTATGATCGAATATTAGCTTTAAAAAATGTTTAAGTTATAAAAATCTTATTTTTAATGTATAATACAATGGTTACTGTGTTTAGTAAAGTATTAATTTTTTATTTATTCAAATAATAAATTTTGGATTTCTGAAGCAAAATTAATTCTTCTTGGAATTCACTTTTTTTGAGTTTTGACTCTAGCTTTACTAGATACTTTAATATTAATAAGATACTTTTATTTTATCAAATAATTCAGTTGTAAAACTGGATATTAATTAAAGAAATTAATCAAAGATTAAATCTTGTAAAACTATTTTTCACATAAGAAAACAATCACGCACTGCTATTTTTAAAGAAATGATAACGAAGTAATGAAGGCTCTTTATATTCAAAAGTTTGTTTAGCTTGATGAAAGAGCATTATTAAATGCACTGGAGGTTCAAAATAAAAGACGCAAACAATCGAATTAGTAAACTTTATTTTCTACGTTATCTTTGATAAATATTAAATTTCGTAAAGTTTGATATGCGGATACTGGGCCATCAAATCAAAAGTAATTAAACCTCTGCCTTGTACTTTCTTGTACAAATAAATTTTAATTTAAAAGTAAAGTCTCTTATATATACTACGATCTGCATTATTATTTCTTAAAGAAACATCATTTTAGCATAAACTATCACGTAAATGAGATCAAATGTATTTATTTTAAAAGCATTGAGTTCGTTGACGAAGCTTTCGCAACAGCTATTGATTTAACGCGGATTCTAATTAATCCCTTTGGGAGAGCAGCCAAAAAGGAGAGTATCCTGCTTGATCTTTTGATTCGGAATTAGTGGAATAATTGTATTTGAGTGAATCATCTTTAGTCCGTTTCCTGTTGGAAGTTTTCACTATCATTTGGCCAATTTTTGACGAATTGTACGTATAGATTGGCCAAATTTGGTCAACTATTGACGAGACAGCTAAAAAAAAACTCGTGAAATTTCCAACGGGGATACAAAGGGTGAGAGTTACAGCGAACGCGTAATATACGATAATATTTCTGCGAGTTACAGCCCCGGGCACTCTGCACAACGGTTGCCTATAATACATCGTCGTCTCGCTCGAATGCGGCGCGAGATACTTCCGACGAGTTAGGTGACTGTCGAAGCATTATTCCCAATCAGACCTTTCCGTCCGCGGCCATCGATCACGTTCGATTAATCACGAGACACCCAGCGAACTTCTGCACTTGCCGAGCTGTTTTTTTTTCTCATTACCGGCGAGAGCGCCGCGCAAAAGAGACGGGCGAGCGAGGAGCGGAGCTTCCGCCCGCAGGCGCCGAGCTGCTACGTAATTACTTTATTCAACTGCAACGGCCACCGTGTCGTAGCTAACGATTTGTGTGTGTTTAGATTTATGTGCGTTACGCTCTTGCTCTATCTGTACTCCGATTAATGCTCGGGTTAATGGATATTAATTGCTCTATTCCCGATCCTATTTATCAAGCTTGAATGGTCAGATTTTATTTTTTGGTCTAGTATACAATTGTACCAGATAGCTTTTTTCCTGTAGAACACAATATGAACAGTACAAAACTTGATCGTCGTTGATTCTAAAATAATAATAATTATAATAGCTATTGCGTAGAATTATGCAGTAGACCTAATTGTGTTCTGAGAGTATCGAAATAATACTTATGGTAATCTCCTTAACCTGATTTTGAATCCCGTCTATATTATACGTGCATCAGCGATTTTCATATCGTCAGCCAGATTAAATTAAACAATAATTAAGTAAAAAGCGAAATTTTGCAGATGCTTGTTCACTTGAAATTTCTTCGAGAAAGTTTTGCAAACATTATACATCAAAAGTCGTTACGGGAGCTATATGAGGTGAACACACGGAAGGACTTAGGGGTGCAGTTAATATGAAGTTCGCCAATGTGTCTCTCCACGTACTAATTTATGATTAACGGAGGTTCAAAGCTACTCTCATACTTGCGATCTGCCTGCAAATCAGCGATAGAAGCAAGTTCCGTTAGTACTTTGCGCGCATTACTCTCGTGATTACATTATCTTTTCTTCCTAAAGTGTATGTTTTTGTAATACCTTGTACTTTTAATTCAGATGCTTTTCGCAGCCATTATCGCATACTAAATTTTATGTACGAGATATTTCGACTAAAATATACTAAATTTATAACACAAATTATCTGATTACGCAGTTTAAAACTCATTCCATTGCGCTTTGTAAAAGAAAAAAATTATGACTTTAATTTTGCATTATTATTGCAGAGAGCTAATTCCCAAAACTGAAGCTGCAAGTCGTAAAGCAGTTTAAGCAATTTGTAATATTCGTATTAAGCAAAGCTTACCCGCAGCTGGAATCCTTTGACTTTTTGGATTGCGGGCAGAGTGGAGGAAAATTTAAACAAAAATATGCTCCCAACGGCACGACGAGTAGTCGTACAAATTTTCCGAGAAGTAACGAAAAAGCTCGCAGGGAAATATGGAAAGGTTAAAGTGTTGTTTTATTTTTGCAGCGGCGGCTGCTCGTTAATGAACTTTCTATGAAAAGCTGTAGTGCAAAAAGGGGGTCATTATAATAAAAACAAGTTAAATATTGTATTAAATATTTGATCGTAAAGGATTTAATTATGTTCCTCGCTGACTAGAAAAAAATTAATTAATAATTATTTATATACACTTTTACCAACTTGTTCGAACAAAGTCTTGTTCATAACAGCTCTTTGCAGTTAATAATTTCTCAGGCGCCTTGAAAGTTCAGAAAAATTAATAGTGTTTTAGTTTAAATATTGGCTACATCCGACTGAGTTAAAAAACTAATTCATCCTTTCATGAATTATAAAATAGACCAACAAAAAATGGTAGATATTTTTATATTAATTACAGACTTTTATACAAATGAGTTGAAAAAGCTCAAAATATTATTTCGGCAGCTGCTGCAATCGTACATTAGATCCATTTTTAAAATTTCATTTGCGCGCAAAAACTGTAACGATAATGGCACTTTCATTATTGCCAATTATAATGTAATTTTCGAAAAAGAAATCAATTGGAAACACAAGAACTGCGAAACCGCACTCTTAGACTTCCTAACTGGCCAATCAATAAATCAGCGCCAAGCGGGTTTTCGCTCGCGGTATTGAATTCCGCTGGAAACAAGAAGCCAGGTATTTCTGTTGCTTCGGAATAATGCCCATTGCCGCACTTATTCATTCCAGCTTTTTAGAAGCGCGATTCGCGTGACACGCCCGTATACATAGGCGAGGCTGTCAAGTCCAATCTCCCGCTTTCCGCAGCGCGGTTCTCCCGCGGGTCGCGTCTGTCGAATCACCCCTCCGTAGGTCGTGTGTTTCGACGCGGCGTCGTTCGGAGGTCGTGCTTTTTTTGTTTATTTCAACGCGTGAACGTGCGGCTCGATCGTAGCGCGAGAATTCTATTAAAACAGGGGTTCGGATGAACGCGACACGTGCGCCTCGCCGCCTCTATTTTAACCAACAGTTTTGCCGCGGCTTTTCTCGCACTGTGACTGCTTCGGAAGTTCGCGCATCGGGGTTATACTTGGTATTTGAAGCTGTAGGATACTATCGCCGGTAGCTGCGCCAACGGGGATAGTTTATCGGCGGGAGTTTCTACAATTCATATTGTGCGCCGTTCGCTTTTGCTGCAACGCTATTGTGATTTATTATGATGAAGATTCCGGAGTGCATCTATGCGAATGATTATGCAATTTCGTTTTATTGCTCTTAGTTTGCATTTGTAGCTGATGATTTAATAGTTATATGTCTAAGTCTTGTATTCATCAGTAGATGTAATAAATCATATTTTCACTCATCATCGGGACTGCTCATATTCTACACAAATGTATTGTACACGATCGTAGTATCTTATTGAATATGTTTCAATGTAAATGTTGTACTTTTTTTACTTTTACAGCTGGTGCGGTTGAAAACATTTATCAAGGAGCGGACCGAAGGCAAGTTATACTGAGGTCGACCGCGCACTACTATTATATATGTTATTCTTTGATTTTTCGCATTACTTCGATCCCTTTGTATAATTGCAAATTGGTTATAAGTTTTCTAGTTTTTGTTATACTATATGGTAAAAAAAGTTTCATGTTAAAAGATGATGATCTCATATTAAATATTTAATCAAAAAAAAATTTTGTCTTGTTTTCGATCTAAAATTTCTTCGTCTGTCCTTCTAGTCAGCCATACATCCGGTTCTTCCGACTTTCGGCAACATTTAGAAAGAGGGAAGAAAGAAAGAGCCAGGGAACTTGAATAGCTTGACCTGGGGCTTAAATTTTAACCATTTTTAACCTCAAAATAAGAGTCTTGAGGTTAAAAATGAAAGAGAGAGAGAGAGACATAAACATAACCTTTCATAACAATAAAGAATCGTAATAAACTCATGAATCAAATGTGAAACACGTGGACTTCAATTCTTATAAAACTAAGCTTGACAAACTTTTTCTTCAGTTCAATAAAACGTAGTGTGCAGAAAAGTAGATAAATTAAAATTTTTTGCAAAGAGAAATCGTAAGTGAAAACTTTGAGAAAAGCGTGGAGAAAACATATAGAAACTTAACCACAAAACTTTGAAGATGGAATCTGATGCGAATTTTGAGACAAATTCAGAATCCGATTCCGAATCAGACTCAAAAATTAAAGGAAAAAAGTATAAATGCAGCTTTCCAAATTGTAATGCTGCATTTCCCAGATCTTCCAAGCTTCAGCACCATTTAAATTTTCACTGTGGTAAAGTAAGTAAATTTACTAAGTAAATATTTACATTTGATTCTATTTATTAACAAGGTAAATTTTTCATTTTATTGGAGGCTTTATAAATTTCCATTTGCTGGTTTCTTATTCTAACATTTACAGTTTTATTCAATTACGTTTAGCATTAATTGTCCATTAGCAATAATCAGATGAAAAGCAGACGAAATAAACTGTCGACAGTAAATAAAAAACGAACTCTATAAAATGTAGCGAGAGAGAATGCAAAAGAGAAAAAAAATAATAGAAAACAGAGAATACTGGCACCGCATTTAAATTCATTTACAATGCAGGGGAGAGAAACGCATTCAAGCGGACGCTTGGCGTAAATTTGAATGCATTTATTAAAAATTTTTTGTAGAAATGTACATATTTTTTGCCACCCGTATAATTTTACAAAAAAAAAGAGTCTCTCTTTTGATGTAAGTAAAACGAGGCAAGCGAAGGATTTTTTCATTAAAAAGATAATCGCGTATACCGAGCGTATTTATATTTCACGCGATTTCGCCCTGAGCGCAGGCAAAGCGGCACGATAAAGAGAGCAATTAAGGTGCCCCAAAAGAAAGGCGAAACCCATTGAGCTCATGCTAAGAGGCACTCGCCTGGCGAAAGCACAAACAATCAAAGAGAGGCAGAGACGATGAGTAAGTTAAGACTCGAAAGATTAGTCAACGCTGCCGGGGCTGACTGCTAGCGAGGTTTCGAGGGAAAAGCAAATATAAGAGCTTCTCTCGAGCCGAGGCGCAGCCTCCACGCTGCTCCTAGTCGCGTCGCCGTCGACGCGGATCCTGCCGTCGGGCTCACGGCATTTGACATTCTTTCCTCGGTTCATCCTCTGCGAAAGTCACGCGTGGCGGCGCAGCGGGCATAAATTCCGACCGACGAGCTGCTCCCGACTCTCGAGGAATTCTGTAATTATTTTTCGACGCCAAGCCGCGCGGCAGTAGCTTAGCTTTCCCGCGGCAGTTTCAGCTATTTTCTTATACCTTTTTCCTCGCCCGTTTTCTTCGCTGCGATAACTGCACCGCTGCCCCGGTTTTTTTTTGCGCTTTAGCTCTCCAGTTACCTAAACCTTTTTCTCCCGCGAATTCTGGTTTTTCGTGTCTGTTACCTTTTTTTTCGCGTACCTTTAATCTTTTCTCTTTTAAAGGTAAAAAGGGCCTTTTGATCAAAAGATACGTTGAATTTTTGACGAATAAATTCAAGTACCTCGTAGAGTGCATGCATACACTGGCAGTACTAAAAATTTGCGAATTAAGGATTCCATTTCGCTAATTTCTAATTGCGTTATATATATGTTAAACTGTAAATATGCAGTTTTAGTGTGCTAATAGAGGAAGTTTTCAGGAAAAGTAATCAGAGATCTATTCAGAAATCTATTATTAGATATTTGCAGACGAATTTTAACTCAATTAAGTTTCTTCTCGAAGGTTGCTCAGTCAAATTGGCTTGAGATTTATTTCTAAAGAATTATGCATTTGCGATATTCAAATTTTGTTTTAAATATTTAATCATTTTTAGCGAAAAATATTTTATTCAAATGAAAGAATCCTCGCCTGTATAATATTCCCCAATGGTTTCTCAATACGACGTGTAATTAGCCAACTAAAGTAATCAAACATTTTGGCGGCCTTTGTTCAACTTAAATGAGACTGATTAAGGTCGGCTAGGGATCGAGTAGAGACTCGATATGCACCACGTTAATTTAGTGCTGTAGAGAAGCTTTTTGTGTAAAGCAAAATTCCCTACTGAGATTTAACTGAATTATGAAGCTGCGTAATTATTGAAGCTTTTTTAACCGATGCTTAACGGCTCTTTTGAAAACAACGATAAAAATATTTTGAAAACAATGGTAAAAACTTTTTATGTAAACTTTTTTTGCGATTGCACTCAGAGTTTTTGTTAAATACAAGATGTAAACTAAAAAAGTGGTACGATAGAAATATGTTTTCAATTAGTTTTTTAATTGAATTTGTCGATTCTTTCATTAAGTGGAACAGTTTAAATTACTTCTATAGAGTGCAGGTTTTTGGCTAATTACTCATTATTTTCAATTAAGAATTAAAGTTATAAACTTGATTGCAAGAAACGAGTTGGCCAGCTTCTTGGCTCTTCTGCATTTCATTAGCCTACCTTTTCTAAACTTCATTATTATTACATCTTAATGAACAGTGCGAAGAACTACTTTGCTGTTTGTGAGTAAAGGTAAGTATGTACACTCTTTCATTAAACTTTTTAATGATTTTTACTTGCCGCCGATTTCTTTCAACAGTAAATTGCAAACTAAATTGTTTGTAAATCTATATTTGCTCGGTGAATTTACAAGTTTTTTTCAATATTGTTTAATCAATTATAATAATTTACACTATTCGATTAATTAACAAGAGTTTCACCGAATGCGCGGTACGTCAATTGATTTTAACATCCGCATACATAAATTTAGTTTATTCAAACGAAAATAGAAAACTGATAAATTATTAGTTGGTGAATTCAGTCTAAAAATAAGAAAGTAATGTATTTTCGCTCAGCGTGTCTTATAAGGAAACTCGTGCAAATTTGTCAGTCATATTTTTAGGAACTAAAGGGGAGCAAATCAAGTCGTACACGTACAAAATTACACGTCCTTTATCTCCTCCAAGAAAAGAAGCTATTCGATCCTCGTTAGAAGTTCTCGTATTCCGCTCCGTCTTGCGCCTCCAGAGGCACAAATCCGCGCCGTACGAACTGCGGGCTCAAAGGACGTAAAATCTGTCGGCGCGCGCGAGGCGGTGCACATGCACTGCGCACAACCTGAAAAGGCCGAGAGTGAGAGAGAAAAAAAATTGAGGCGGAAAAGTAGAAAGCGGAGCAAAAAAGCAAAGCAAAGCCCAAGTCGAAGCCAAGAGTCGTAAATTGAATCGTTTCCGTGGGCGGTTCTTAATGGGTTACGGACGGATGCGTATATACATATATGCATCCGAGGGTCGACGTGTGCAGGCGACGCGCTCTGTAGGCAGAGCGACGTAGTCCTATCTCGCGATCGATCCTCCTCCTGCACAGCCCCCCGTGTATACATCCAGCTCTCTCGCGAAATCGCTCGCCCTCTCGGCTGCTGAATATTCATAAGGCCGCGCGCCTCCAGGAATCCCGATCCGGGACTTGCGCTAACGGGCAAACATAGGAACTTCTTACCTCTCTCTCTCTCTCTCTCTCTCTCTCGACGACAGCCGGCGCGAGTGCTTTATCTGCGACCCCCCCGTCCCAAGGCCAATCCGTTACTCGCAGATTGCTCCATCTGCAGCGCCTTGGCTATATATGTGCGCGCTCTCGCGCTTATATATTAGTCGGATTTCTCGCGACGCGCGGTTGCAGGTCTGTAGGGGGGCGGCGAAATTTTTCAGAGGCGATTGGGAGGAGAAACTGATTTACGACGCCCTCCGCTTTAAAGTTCCGGACCGTCTTTCGCTTACGCGACGAGCGCGTGGAGCACCTTTTACTTTTTAAACCAGATTTTTCACGTTTGTTTTAAGAGGAATTTAAAGAATTAAGATAAAATTGTAAAAAGCTGATGCTAAATTTTGCGCGGTTCAATCGCGGGGAGAGATAAACGTGCCTCTTTTGGGTGAAACTACAAGATTAAGTAGTTTTTAAAATTTGTCGCTTGTCGATCACTTATTTATTATCAGTACGATTAAAAGCGCAGAAAACTTTTTAAAAACAGATATTTTTTTATCGTTTGAGTTTAATTTTATACTTAATTTGTGTCTTTAATATTAAAACTCAATACTTAAAATTATATATCAAATTCAGATTTAAAATTTTTCAATGCACATTACACGGGTAACGAAAATAACAAGAATTCTAGAGCGCAGCGCTGTTGATAGGTGGGTTTAGAGAACATGTACTTACTAAGCTATAGGCACAGATTTCAATCTCTGTGCTGGCAAAGCATTCTCGCGCAATTCTTAGCTTAGATAAAATCCTAGTCGTAAAAGGTGTCCTACAAAATAACTCATATGTTCCCTGCAGATTCGCGCAAAATGTAAATGTAAAATTGCAGTTTTCCGCGCAACAATTCATATCCGTTTTTACACTATAAATAGTTTTTTTTATCAAATTAGTAAGCTTTTATGCAGTTTTATTATTTAGATGTAACAATTTTAGTATTATATTTCAAGTAAAATTTTTGTATTAATAATAAATCTAACATAAAATCGTAACATCTCATACATTTTATACTCTAAGATTTAAAAATGTATTAAGTAAAGTAACGCCATGCATGTTGTAATTCAATTTCGTTTGTTCGTGCAAAAGTGAATAATGAACACGAAGAATAGCTCTTTGCTACTTTACTTTGAGGGAGCATTGTAAATTTCAGTGAAATTACTCGTGAAAGTGCAGAAGATGAATAAGAATTTAAAGTGTAACTTTATCCTAATCGATAATACTGCTTAATTATTTGGTAATCAATTATTTACTTCACTTTTCTAATAAAAATAGCAAATTCAAAAATTAAATTTTAAAGATTTTTATTTCATCACTCGATAAGTTCATATTTTGTTCCTTTCGGTAACTAATTATTCTGCGACTGTACAATTTTGTTGAAATATCTGCATTTTTATTATGTAATTTATATTAAAAAATTTATTTTATTGCAAATACTGCAATTAAATTTAGGTGTAGCCAAGTGAGATCAAGTGAAATAATGAACTATATAAGAATTTGAAAAATGAATTACACGCATTCATTTAAAAGTAGAATGAAAAAAGCTAATCAATTATTCATAAGGAAAACTTGCAACTGCAAATGAGTTTGGGGAATAACTTCAGACACTTTTTCTAGAGTTTATTCGTCAACTCATTTCCTCTTTTTCTTTTAAAATTATGACTACTTTTATTGCTGAGCTACTAATTTTTATATTATCTTATTTTTTTAAGCAGTGCAAAACGGTGCGTTAAATAGGCCATTTAGTTACTTAATTGAAATTAATTTAAAAGCACTTAAAAAGAAGTATATTAAAATAATGGTGACATAACAGTTAAAACTTTCTAAAAATGTTGCCTTAAATATATCATACTAATCGTAAAGTAGAAAACTTTTTCAGTATAAGAAAGAATTAAAGGCTACATAATATTTTTTGTGGAACTCAAACGTACCACCGTATATAAAAAGTTCGACATGAAGTTCAATTTAAAAATACAACATATTAGTATACTTTTTTTTTAAATACTCATACGGTATATTAGAGTAAGCTTTGGCAATACTTAATGGCGTAAAATATCTTTTGACGCTATTTTTATCGCGCCCGAGTCCAGTAAAGCTCTCTATTGAAAAAGCAAACGAATGAAACGGTTCGGTGAAAGGCGAGATCGACCGCATTTGCCTCGGTGCGTCCGCCGGATTTATAAGAGGACGTCGGCGACGTCTTCGAAAATTATCACAAAGTTCGCGTATACTAGTTAGTAGATTTGTCGCTTACTGCTCGCGTTACGTAATATGCAGCACTGCAAATGAAGTCACGTGGTTCCTTGACTCGTTCTGCAAAGGCGTGTTGAATTCAAGAACTACGCTGTACTTCCTGCAGACTCGCGAAGACTGCATATGTATGCATTGACTAGGGTAATGTTAATCAGCTAATGAGGAATTACACGGACATTTCGCGAACATGTTTGAGAATATTCGATTTAGAAAGAAGTTACGTGTGATATACATTTAAAAAACGATTCTCTTATTACAAAAGGAATCCGCTTGTTAGAAGAGGAAATTAATTGGTTACTAAAAGAAATCTATTTGTAATAAAAGGATTGTAATTTTAAAATTAATATACGTATTAATAATTGAATTTTTCCCAACTCAGGCATGAAATAGTCCTCATTTCACGCTAGCAAGTAGCATAGAAAATCGAGCATTTCAAGCATTTGACAAAATTGTTTGTTCAAGCGGGGAAGTCTTTTTTAAAAAGGCTCCGGTAGGCCTCGCCAGAGTTTCATTTTTTGGACCAACTATATTGTTATTTTGAGTTATCTCACTGAAAAAACGGTCCTCTTATTGCAAAAGAAATCCACTTGTCAGAAAAGGAATATCTTTTCAATATTTGTCCTAGCGGATTTCCTCGTGTGACTCACGGAAAATCCTCTCTAAATCAAGTTGATTGGTCACAAACGGAAATCATTTTGAACGCAAATGTATTTTCAATTTTATAAATTGATTTACGACAAGAGGAAATCAATTGGTTACTAAAGGACTTCTATTTGTAATAAAAGGATTGTAATTTTAGAATTAACACGTTAGACAGTAAAAGACAAAGGAGAAAAAAACTCTTGTAAAAACACGCAAATAAAGTTTTTTTTCCCTCCCTTCGGGAAAAAAAAACTTTCTCAAAAAAGCCCCGGTAAACCCCGCCTTCGGGAGGGGAAAAAAACTTTATTTGTGTGTTTTTATAAGAGTTCTTTTCCTCTTTGCCTTTTGACTTTCTAGCGTGTTATTTCTAAACGTTGGCCTTTGACGGGGCTTACCGGGAAATAGTCTTTTTTCACCTTTAAAAAAAAAATGAAAAATTAGCGGGAAAAATATAAAATTAACGGGAAACAAGTAAACACTTTTTAATTTCAAAAAATTAAAAAAAAAATAGTATATTACGTACCTAGGCCAGTAAAATAAGAAATGTCTCAGATCACACGTAATTGCCGAGGCGAAGCCGAGGCTTTTTATCCGAGGGTTTTTTTCCCTCAAAGGGGCTCGTTGCATAATGTGCTATTTGGAAAAAGCCCCAGTAGACCCCGCCAGAGGGGAAAATAGACTATGACCGGGAAAGAGAACCGAAAATATGTTCTTTTTGTAACATATAAAAATTACATTTTCGACGAAACGATTGCATGGCGAGGAAGCAGTCCTTTTGTGACTAGTTTAAATCCGCTTGTACGCAAGTGGATTGATTACGAGTGGATTTTCCTCTGCTCATGAAAACTATGATTTTTCGATTCAAAAAGATTTTATTTGATATGAAAGGAGAAAGCTATTTATAATGAGCGGATTGAATTCAGAGGAAAATAATTTCCTTATAAGAGGACTCTTTTTCTGAGTGCTTGAATCATTTTTTGTCACAAATATTTTAAGCATAAGTATTTTAACAAAATAGCCGAAAATATGTTCTTATTGTAACTAATGAAAATTACATTCTCGACGAAAGGATTGCATGGCAAGGAAGCAGTCCTTTTGTGACTAGCTTAAGAACGTTCGGTGGTTTCAAAAGTAATTAAAGTTGATCAGATTTTTTTAGATATTGATTTCTGATACAATTTTAGACAACCAAAGTATTTTTCAATATATGTAACTTGCTATTTTGGGGAAAAGTCTTGAAACGAAATTCAAGTAAAATACATTGACTCTTATGGAAGGTTAGGATTTGTAAATTTATTTTTCAGAATTCAATGAATAACGATCAAAACACAATTGATAATAATAATAAATAATATGCGATTATCCGACACATTTTTTGAATAATTTTGAATTTAGCACGGCAGCCAAAGAAATTTTGTTGACTTTGATGTAGTAACAAAATCTATCCAACAATATCATATCGCAATAAAAATCAAGTATATTATTGTTAAAGAAGTGTTTTTCTTACACTAAAACCTTCTTCCGCGACAAATTTTGATCAAGACTTAATTTTTTAATAATTTTCAGTCATATCAATTGTCTTATTCTTTTATTATTTAAAATTGGTATCACTGAAACTTTTTTATATTAATGTATAGATATATGGCTCTCTCCCCACTCCAAAAATAAAACCACCGAACGTCCTTAAATTCTCTTGTACGCAAGAGGATAGATCACGACAGGATTTTCCTCTGCTCATGAAAACTATGGGTTTTCTATTCAAAAAGATTTTATTCGAGCTGAAAGGAAAAATCAATTTATGAGTGGATTGAAAATAATTTTCGTATATGAGGACTGTTTTTCTGAGAGTAGTTTAAGTAACACAGCGGGGGCTCTAATAGCGTAGATATTACCATGTCAAACGCGCCTGTTAGCAAAGATAGTTTAGGGTTCGCTCCGGCACATGTGGCTGGGGATTACTGCCGGTGCTAACCAAGTTATTTATGCGCTGACATTACAGTGGCAAATCATCAAGTAAGTAGAACAGTGCTGCCTTTGTATTTTAGTTATTTCCCTTTGGTGCAAAGTTTCGAGAGAAAATTGGCGATGAAGACGTCAAAAATTCAAAGCTCCTTTTTGCAATGAATTTCCATTCAAAAGTATATAGACTTTATTCGAAAGCAGATTTTCGAAAAATCGAAGCGAATAATTTTTTTTATATAAGGGGATCGAACCAAAAATACGAATAGTTTTTCTAGTTGGAGATAAAAATAAAAATCCACAATGATGAATATAAGAGTATGTTGTTTTTATGCGAAATATAAAATTCCCACTTTCATTGTAAGCTTGTAAGATTTTACTGTTCATGGTTTTTTAGAAATACTTTTAAAACAACAAATTGAGAATAAAAGAACCACGAGTAAGAGCTTACAAATGGGGGAATGATAAGACGTAAAAGAAGTAACACTAATAGGAGAACTACTGAAAGCAATACTGATTTCAGAAAGGTAATCAATCAATCAATTAATACGATCAACTTGAGTAAATGAAATAAGAAGATTCAATGGAATTCAAAAACATGTTGCGGTAGATAAAGATAAACAAAATTTTTATTTCAAAAGAGAAGATCAATTTAAGCGATTTAAAGCTTTCGTTTAGGAGTTATGTAAATTTTAAGTGAATTTAAATTTATTGAAAATCTTGTTTCATAAAGGATTTTGTTTGTTGCCTTTATGGACTTGTATATTCTGTTTATTAAATTTAACATATCGATATAAAGAATATAGTAATTAATTTATCGTGACTATCTTAATCCTTTACTTTATAAAATACCATAATGTTATTTATTATTTATGATATATGTTGTATTATTTTAGATTATGTGACGATAATTAATTAAATTTATTATAATGTTTTAAAAAGGTGATTAAAACATATAATTTATTATTCAAATATATAATGAAACACTGTATACGTGAAAATGAATATTACATTTTTAATATAAAGCAATTTCATCACTTGGATACTTACTGAGGTAATATTTTTATACATTTTTTTGATCTATTTAACCATAAATAATTCGTAACAAAATAAACCAGTGAATTTTATTTTTCTTATTATTTTAGTAAGTTGTTATTGTAATACGGAGAATATATTTGATGCTTGTATCTATTAAATCAATGGTTAAAGTACATATATGGTCAGCCATTTCATATTGTATTTCATTTTCTTATATTCGTATAAAAAACTTTTGATAAAATTGCTATATTTACATTTTTAGAATATTTTTCTAGATTACCGCTCGTAAATAATAAAATTCCTTTCGACTTCTTTCAATATTTTTCTAACATTATTTTTGCTGTTACAGAAAAATAAGCGCGGTTTAAACTAAACTATTTACAGCCTTTATTAAAATAAAAATGGAAACCCTCAAATTATGTCGTATTACGTGCAAGTCAAATATTTACCGAGGCTTCTCACGAGTTTTTGGGAAACGAGGTACAAGAAAAGAAAACGAATAAATATAAGGGGGAAGAGGCGTATTGTGCGATTTTTTAGTTCTTCACAAAAGGAAACGGGACGACTTTAAGAAGGGTGGCCAGCTGAACAATTGTAAAAGTGGGATATCACGTGTTTCGGAAAATATATCGTTCACGTCATTTGGAAAACATACGTCACACAGCGCTGACCGCAAATAAAAGCGGTCTGCTCCGCTTTTTTTCCCGGTCTTTCCCTCTTTCACGGATATACACGAAAGTACAAACAGAGCTTCTCTCAAATCAGGTCTGACGATGATTGGCAAGAGCATAAAACTGAATCCCCTTTAGTTTTCTTGTTTCTTTTCATCCTTCTTGTAAATGTAATCCTTTTTTTGTTCTTTTCTCGCTTTTTCTTTCTCGTTTATCTTCTCATCTGCTGCGATATCGACTTAGGTAATGCTTTGAAATCGAGAGAAAACTCATCAACCTTCTTTAATTGATGAGTGGCTTATTACATGTTTTTTTCCTCATGCCTCGCTACCTTCTATTTGGATTTTTTTCCAGTGACCCTATACCTCTTTTTGCAGTTTATTTTTCTCTATACTTATTATCTTAGACTCGCTTGCCACTTCGAAGGTCCAAGTTGAACCGGAAACTCTTTTCATGATGACCCTCGGTGAAATAAGAGGAACCCTGAGAAGAGAAGGAAAATTGTTCCCGGAGGACGTCATTTGAAGGTGCACTTTCCTAGATATGTTTCGCACCGCTGGAAATACATTTTATGTGCTGCCCGACGTTCAATGAACGTTACATAAAATTTAAGCTAGTTTTTAAATTCAAAAATAGCTTTATGCCAATTAAAGGATGCAGCTAATTATTTTCATTTCGCTGATTCGTTAAAAATATTTTTAATCCACAGAAAGACATAAAAACACTATCCAGTAAATAAATTTTACAGTCAACGATCCGTTGCGGGTACAGCAAACAATAGTGTCTCGCATCGATAGAAAAAGTTGAAAAATTCGTCGAAAGTTAAAAGGGCCGCTCGCCTGGGGCGCCGCATAGAGCAGAAAGAATGGATATAAAGTAGCCCGGGAGTAGCTGGGCACCCGAGTTGAAACAATTGAAGTATAAAATATGGTCGCGTACGTGGCGCTTACGATACTTTTATCGTCGAGTACGGCGCGACTCGCACTATAGCTCGACATTAAAGTATCACGTTTTGTCGTCTCCACCGATCCGCGTATACGAGATGTTTCCCGACAATACAAGGTGCACTGCACGTTTGATATATTCTGTGACTTTAACTTTGCAAAAACAAAAAGCTTCTGGGGGCCGGGGACGATTGCCTTTTTACGTTTCAATGATGGATATAGCTCGCTCTGATAGATAATACGTACGCATAACGTCATAAACAAGGAAAGATCGAAACGGGCGCGGCGTTGGCCGTCCATTAGGAAATTATGAAATTGATTGTTGCTTTTTGCCGAGCGAGTCAAAGTTCGCTGCCGTGATATCTCCACGAGGGGATCTGCTAAATTTCTGTCGTGGACGTGTGAAACTATACCGTAATACTTTCGTTTATTTGAAAGAATAGGCAGCACTAGTAAATTTAGTGCTTCGTATATCACTGACTATTTTCGGCTGCCGCGCCTTTTGTGCTGGATACAAAAATACATCTCCGAAAACGCTGGAATTTCGAACTACTGGCCAGAAAAATGTTAAAACTCTCTCTATCCGATTTAAATGCTATTTCAAACCTTATCATTTCAATCCGTTCGTTTGTACGGTTGCGGTGCTTGAGGGTGCAAATATACATCAATGTCAAACAATTGAGAGTACACACGAGCTTACGTCAAAATTTAGTAGGACATTATAATTCCATCAGAGCTCACGCAGCGATTTGTCATCCGCGCATTACGTCCCACCCGCATGATATATACAAACCCGAGTAGCAACTATACATAGCCCGTTCGGCGACGACGTCGACATTGGATTTTGCCAATCCAATGTCGACGTCGCCATCTCGCCAGTTTTATGGTAACGTCAGTGATTTTCCTTTCTTTCTTTCTATCATTTTTTTTTTTTTAACCGAGGCCGAGAAATTTTCGCCCTTTTTGAGGTCCCGTCAGAGTAAATCACCATTACGGACTGTTCATTTTCCCTTTTCGGAATAACGCAGGCATCAGCGTTCCGCGCGTGTGTGCTTATACTTACTAACGCGTACGTCGAATCGAATAAAAAGTCTCGGCCGGAGACGGAGTGAGAAATGATTTAAAGTTTTATTATAGGAAAACACTTAGATAGCCGGTGATGTTTGAACGATTTTTTTGTTTGGCTTTCGAGGCACGTACGTTCGATATGAAAAACTCGTTTCGTATGATTTTCTTATTCGTTATTTATGTTTGCATGTGGACAGGACTTAATGTTTATTTTTGAATATTTAAAAATTTTGTTATTTAACAATTATTGCATTTATTTATTTGATTAAGAACAATTAATTTTATTAATTTTACTTCAATTTGAATTTTACGATACATTTTTCTAAGATAATGTGAACTAAAATCTTTTAAATGGAAGCAAAATAAAAGTTCACTTTTATTGTTTCAGTTTGCTTTCACGCAGTTTTATGCTATTGAACATATGCAAATCCCATTATCAGATTTTCAGGATTTCTAGGTTACTGATAAAAGCATGATAACAGTTGAAATTGGAATCGGTGCATTGAAATATGTGCTTTGTTGGTTAAAATTTGTCTCAATAATGCAAAATTGAATTTACTCTTTTAAATAATAACAGCAAGAAATTAAAAACCAATCTCTGATAAGATAATGTTTCCCCACGACTTTCATTGCCACTATTTGATATAGCAAATAAAATAAGTTAAAGTTAAATTCCAAAATTTATGAAATTATGATAATGTTTATAAATAAGCACCTAAGGGATACTTTCAAACAAAAATAAATTATCGCGGGGAAAATGATTTCCGCGTAGAAATCTAAACAAACATTAAAAAGTAGATAAAAGTAATATACTTTTTCTAAGACATTCTTTGAAACTGTCAAACAATAAATTTCCATGCACAAAAATCTGTCTCAGTCTGCAAAACAGTGCGCAAAATATAAATTCATAAAATATGTGGCGGGAACTGAAAGTTTTCTTACTTTAATGTCAAGTTTCTCACCAGCAAAAAATTATGACTTTCAAATTTTTATTGCGGAAATGCATAAAAGTATGAATTTATTTCACGTAATAGTTGAAATTTTTCAAAAGTAAAGTCCCATTTGCTTCACAATCAGGATATTTTATGAATTTATATAGTTTTGCACGTCTGAAAGCAACAGATCCAGTCAGTTATGAATAATGCGGATGGATATATATTTCTCAACTGGACCGCAACAAAGCGGTTTACCCTAAAATACATTCGCAGCAGCTTCATGAATTTAATACTCCGGGGTTAGCCTTTAGTCTTATTATATCACTTCCTTAATTTCTCCACTCTGATTAATTATGCTGATTATTCGTAGAAAAAATGCAAGAGTAATAACCTGCGTTATTTTGTGTATTTATACAATAAAACGACATACAGTACAATACAATATAATACCTATTGTGGATGCGAGGTACAGTAATGAGAGGAAAAGTTATTAACGCTAAAATTAATTTACTGACTTGTTCTTTTAAAAGTCCAAAAGAGATTTGGCTTTTTACACTGAAAAAAACGATCCTCTTATTACAAAAGGAATCCACTTGTCAGAAAAGGAAATTCGTCTCAATATTTGTACTAGCGGATTTCCTCGTGTGACTCGCGGAAAAGCCTCTCTAAATCAAGTTGATTGGTCATAAAAGGAAATAATTTTGAACGCAAGTGTATTTTCAATTTTAAAAATTGCTTTACAACAAGAGGAAATCAATTGGTTACTAAAGGACTTCTATTTGCAATAAAAGGATTGTAATTTTAGAATTAACACGTTAGAAAGTCAAAAGACAAAGGGGAAAAAAACTCTTGTAAAAACACACAAATAAAGTCTTTTTTCCCCTCCCTTCGGGGAAAAAAGACTTTATTTGTGTTTTTTTACAAGAGTTTTTTTCCTCTTTGCCTTTTGACTTTCTAGCGTGTTATTTCTAAACTTTGGCCTTTGACGGGGCTTACCGGGAAATAAAATCTTTTTTCAACTTTAAGGAAAAATGAAAAATTAGCGGGTAAAATATAAAATTAACGGGAAACAGGTAACCACTTTTTAATTTCAAAAAATTAAAAAAAAATAGTATATTACGTACCTAAGTCAGTAAAATAAGAAATGTCTCAGATCACATGTAATTGTCGGCCGAGGCGAAGTCGAGGTTGACAAACGTGAGATCTGAGGTTTTCTTTTTTACTGACCAAGGTGTGTTTACTATTTTTCGGCTCGACGTCGCCGGAAAGCGGCAATTCGTTTCGCGCAGCGGCCAGAAAGTTGTCGCTTTCCGGCCAGAGGGCAAAAAAATATCTAACAGAATACGAAGTTGTTTCGACCCCGCTTTTCAGGACCAAAAAGTGGCCTTTCCGGTCGAGAGTGGAATAAAATACTATATGCAATCCGAGGCAAAAGGCCTTTCTTGTTTTCCTTGGGTGAATATACTGCCCTCGCGAAAAATATTCTCGTTCGAGCAGTAAACTCACCCGCGGGAAAAATCTTCTACTTTTGCCCCTTGTTGCATAATGTACTATTTGGAAAAAGCCCCGGTAGGCCCCGTCAGAGGGCAAAAAAGACTATTACCGGGGAATAGATCCGAAAATATGCTCTTTTTGTAACATATGAAAATTACATTCTCGACGAAAGTATTGCATGCCGAGGAAGCAGTCCTTTTGTGACTATTTTCTATCCGCTTGTACTTTTACGAGAGGATTTTTCTCTGCTCGTGAAAACTATGATTTTTCGATCCAGAAAGATTTTATTTGATCCGAAAGGAAAAACCTATTTATGAATTCAGAGGAAAATAATTTCCATATAAGAGGACTTTTTTTCTAATTGTACATGTTTAAGAAAAAAATTATTACATGTTATTATAAAAGTTTGTTTAGCAGTATAGCTTTTAAGTTTGTGTAAGTATTAAACTTTTTCAGATTTGTACTAAATTTGATCGTACATGTATAAAATTTGCCAATTACTTTTAATTTGTGTCCACTTAAACATTAATCTGGCCTAATCTGACTGTTTCAAGAGAATCTGTTTTCAACAATTTTAAAAAATAAATAAATTTGTATTTAATTGTTTTTACGAGTGATTCTGAAATGATTAATATTTCAAAATAATTTTTCAAACGTTGTACCTTAAAAATGTATTTAAACGCATATATTATTACGGTTCATCTTTTCAAAGAAAGTATTAAATCCATTCGAAGTAATCCGACACATTTTGCACGTTAAAATAAATAACATATTGTTAAACGTTAAGATTTATATTTATATTTATTTGCCAGTAAAACAATTTTATATTTTTGTAAAAATTGCGCACAGGAAAAACAGTATTGGTAAGTGGTATCGGTTTACTAAATTAAACTTAATTTAACTTAAAAACTGTAAAAATATAATCTAGCTTGTAACGAGATGTTGTAATCAAAATATAACTAATTCAGTACATAATTTATTTAAACGAGGTAACTTTTGAATAAAGACTTTATTATTTTAGTTTATATATAACTTCAACAACCGTTGTTTAGAAATCTTTTATATTTGAATTGACTCTTAAATGTATAACTACTAAATATACGTTTTAAATTCGAGTAACATTAAGTATTTCAAATGGACATTTTCTAATTTGTAATATATTTCGTCTTTTAAATTGTCCCATTTATTCCTCCTTTCATATAGTTATGTTTTCAAATTTTAGTAAAAATACATTATTTTAGAGAAAATATGTTGCATAAAAAGAATAGTATCTGCGAGGTTGTAGTTTTTCCTTCACGGAACGGCAGTCGTGTGTGAGATCAACAATCTTACGCTATGCGCAGTTTCTAATAAAAAGAGAAACGAGAAACCATAAAAGCGACAATGAGAATCCTAAGTTGCAATTGGACTTCGGTGTTAAAAAATTACTAATACTATATCCTACAGCGTACAACTTTTATTTCCTGCGATCAATGCGAAATAGAGTTGTAACATTATAAAACAATAAACTATTATAATAAATTTTTAAACAAGATATTTTACCCGTCATTTGTTAGTGGAATAATTAAAAAATGAATTTCCTGTTGGGGAAACTTAAATTTAACTTCTAATTATTCCACATTTTGCAAGCTAATGCTCGTCTGTACTCGTGATTGCTCGATTTGTTAGAAACTAAAATGTGCTTTTTAGTTATGTTCGTAACTTCGTGGTTACTAAAGATAAGCGTAATCATTATTATTAACGTTAAAATTATATAATTGCATTAAAGAACTAAAATTCGTAAGATATATTTTCATATTTCATACTTGAGAAACGACTTTAATGTGGCTGTAGAAGCAAGTTTTTCTGATTTCGTTTCTTGAATTTTTTCTGCTAGAACTTCAATCCAGCTGATCCCGATGCTGGCTAGTCAAACTAAATCTAAATTTTTTATGGAAAAATTTTCAAAATACTCTAAAATTTCTTTTATTAAGATATATGCAATTGAAATAAATTTGATTTTGTTATTTTTAATAAAAGAAATGAAAATGCAGTTTGAAAAATTTCTTTTTATATCCTCAACAAAACATTCAACATTATTTTTATTCAGAATGTTACCCTCTACCCCATTACATATTTTTTAGCATAAGTTTTCAGGAGTCACCGTATAGTCTTTCATGCCAAACCTCGTTGAAAACTTGTGCATTGTCATGAGACACAGCCGAGCAGTAGCTTTTATCCTCAATAAATTGTCTGCCTCACTTCTGCCACTATTATATGTTTACCTGCTCGATTGTCGAGTGGCGGTGTTCGAAACCAAATTGATGTTCGAGGAGAAGCTTTTTGGTCGTTGTTATCGGATTTAGTCTCTGCAGGATCAATTTCTCGCAAATTTTAGACAGATTGGGAAAAAGAAACCACGAGAAATAAGAGGCTTATGGGTTTTTCGTTTCTTTGTCTGACATTTGAATCAATATCTGTGATATTTTCCATTGAAAAGGAAAATAACATAGGCGAAAGCATGCACTCATGACAATTGTTATAAACCTCATAGGTACTAGATACAGTTCTTTTATTACTTTACCCGTTATATCGTCAAAGTTTTTTTGTTTTATTTTTAGCGATACTTATAACTTTTTTAAGTTTAAGTGATCCTGTTGACGCGTACTGTCCTTGTGAAGATCGTTTGATGTGTCAAGTAATTTATGTTACTCTTCCTCGTTTATCAGCTGATCTTGTGATTCAAATACTTTGGGAAGATAATTCGATCACAAAATAATATCAATTAGGTTACGTTTAGTGAAAACCCGAGGAAATGATTTCGTATGAAAATATTAGTTTTAACGATTTTTGACATTGTAAATGATTAGCATAATGCAGGTATTATAAGAATTTTGAAATCATAAGACATTGTAAAACATTGTTTATGAGAAAATAAAAAATTATTTTTAAAAATATTTTAAAGGCAGTTTGATACTGAATTTTAAGAGATTAATTGAATTGAAGATTTGTTTGCTGAAAATAGTTTTGCTTAAATTAGTTTACACTGCTTTTCAGTTTCGTCTCCATTTAATCATTCTGTTGTAAAATATTTGTATTAAATCTATGATTATTTTTTCTTATTTTTCCCTTCTACTCTGTATACAGTAAATAAGTATTTCTATTATTATTATACATACATATTCGTAATTAAGAGAATTATTGCTATTAGATATGCGAACTCAGAGTTAGTATATCATTTATAATTGTTATTATATTGTAAATGTGTCAGATTATTCTGCGTGTAAATATAAATTGTTACGGAATAAATGCGGAGTTGCAGCCGTCACAAAATAAACATAAATTAATTAATTATAATTATATGTATTATTACATCAACATCACTAAGAGTCGACAAATATTTAAACTATTTTTTATATGATAAGTCTGCATTGTATTTTATAACTTAAAAAATTATCGCTTTTATGTGTACTCTTTCGAAAATAAAAAAATTTTAAGTGTTTATCGAAAGCTTTAGCCTATAAACGTCTCTATCAAGTACTTTATTTATGCATACATTAAGTTCTAACTAAAGTTATTTTAAGATATTGAAATTTTTTGTAGGTAATTATTTAAAAAAGAATAATAAAAATAAGTTTTTCCGATAATTATTAAAAATTTATCTGTTTTAACTTTCGTAATGACAAAAGTTGAGTTAATGTAAGCATTTAACAAAAAAATAGCTCAAAGTGTATTTTTTTCATCCAACAAATAGTCGTCAATATTTCGATAAGTTTAATGTAAGTTAGTAACTACTTGCCGCCTACAGAACAACACTGTGGGGAAAGGAAAGGTGGAGCGAGTGCGTGTGCGCCTCTCATTACAGGCTGAAGCCAGAAAAAAGCAATAAGCTTGCAATCGTAAAGCGTCTCTTTTACGGCCTATACCAACCAAAAAGTCTTTCAGGAAAAAGACTTGTGGGAAATGAAGAAAAGGGCGTGTAATTTTAAGATAATAAAAGTAAGAAAACGAAACTTTTTTAAAACAAGAAAAACTTCCGTAGAATGAAAATTATATTCTTGTTGAGAGATGGTAAAACTAGATTAAATTTATTTTTATGCGCAAATTAAACTTTCTGTTTGTACACTCTATTAGATACTTTTTTCATATTTTCATTTTCGCGAAATTTCGCATTAATTTGATTTGATAATAATAAAAAATAATTAAGAAAATGGCAAATAAACTTATTCCAAGATTTACGAGGGCGTTTAACGACGATGTCTCAGGCTGTATAGTGTTTTCGTAACCACGAACAAGTTCTTAGTTGAAATTGAAATTGGTAAACCAATGTTCGTTATTTAATAACGTTAAAGTTCAGGTGGTACAGAAGTTCCCAATTAATCAAGCTTTATGGTGGGGTAAAAGTTCAAATTTAATCAGATTATAAAAATATTTTATATTTTACCTAGTTTTTATTCGCAAGTGTATTTATTATTATTTAGATATATATAACATGTGTACAATAATATTTGGTGAATAAAATTAGATCTTTTCAAGGACGAAAATAATATTAGTTAAGGTATAGAAGAGTCAAAAATATAAATATAAAACTTACCTCAAAACCACAAAAGTAATGTGATATTCACAAATTTACAGCTAAAAGAAGTAAGCGTTTAAAGAGGTAGATTTTTATCAAAATGACTCTTCTATATCAAATTGCAAGAAATACTTGTAATCAATATATGAAATTGAAAAGTGAACTTTTTCCTTCTTTACTTATCACCTTATTTGCTTTTTTTCTGGAACACTTGACATATTGCCAAGACATGAATCAATTAAATTTCCCAAAAGTATTTTTTGTCTTAAAAGTCGTATACCTTACGTCTTTTGATTCAGTTTATTTATTTTATGAGCTGGTGTTTTTATATTTTTTCTAAAAAAAGATGTACACATTTTTATTGTTTCATATTGGATAAGAGTTAAATGGCTTTTACTGATAAAATGTAAAAGTCAACATTATCTTTTTATTTGCAAAACGTACCTATATTATTGGATTGAAAAATTTATTATTTAAGTTTAATCAAAGATAAACGGATAAGTGAGTGACGAATTTCTTTGCTTTTTTTATTTATTTTGCAATATAACGAAGAACTCTATTCAAATATGTTATTTTTCTTTTCAATGTGTTACGTTACATGCACGCTCGAAACAATCCTTTCAATGGTATTTATATACACATTCAAAACTGGAAATGTCTGAAATTTTACGTCTACGATTTTGTTTCTACGAGAAAAATGTTGAAATTTGAAAACTAAAAGTAAAGTGAAGTAGACTAAAAGTCTGAAACTTACACTGCACTATTAATTGACTACACTACAAAAAAAAAGTATAATAATTTATAAGTTTATAATTTTTGTATCCAATACTTTAAATTATGTATCCAAAAGGATTCACTTAGTCAAGTATTAAAATCAAAATAATATGAAGTTACTAAAACTTGCTTTTCATATTAGCGTGAATTATGTCACAAATTTAAAGAATTTGCAGCAACTAACTTACTCCTTTTTTGGACAACAGATTAAAAATATAGTACGTTTGATTCTTATTTAAAATTCTTCAGATAGTTTTTTGAAATACGCGTTTTTTAGGCAGATGTGTACACTAATGCAAATCCAAAAATAAAGAGCTACCTATGACAAAAATATAATACAATGGCATAATTCCGAAGAAAAAAATGAATCAAGAAATCGCGTACAACTATACCGTAGAATACAATATGTCTCCTGTCGTATCAGAACTCTGAAAGAAATTCCATAGGGAAATTACCCAATTTTCAAGACTGAAGAAGTCCCTTTAAAATAAGATAATGAAACGCGCTTCCGGCATATAACTGTGAAAGTGCAGACAGTAGCATAAAAAGTCTTTCTGCCAACTCTCAGCTGAATTTTTAACACCTCTTCTTTAACTTTAGCATTTTGAACATCATTAAACAAATAAGGGTTTAGTCTTTTTGTTTTATTCAATGGACACCTTAGTGAGTGAAAATATAAATTTTCAAAAGTGTATATGAAAAGTGTATAAACCCATAAGCCATCCGTGCATTATTTAATATCAAATTGCAGGTCTTTACGAATAAAGATTTCTGATGTTTTATCAATTCTTCTTGAATTTGCAGATACCAAAACATTTAAATCTTTGCGGATTCAATTTTATGTAAATTGTTGGCATTGTAGAAAAAATATGCTTGTTAATTATTTTTATGAAAGAATGTTATCTACTTATAATCTTATTAGGAAGATCCAAAATGTTTTTTAAAATATTACTATGTAAGAGAAATTTAAAGAAGTAAATATTACAATAGAATACAACATATACTCTTACAAAAGAATGTTATTATAAATTTTATATGGTTACAATTTTTTCCAACAAAACTCTAAGAAGTATTTCTGTTCTCAAAACGAAATAAAAAAAAAACTATATAAAACTTATGAAACAAAAAAATCAGATCTTATTGATTTTTTTCAAAACTTTGAAAACCCGTTGAATTGCCATTAAATAAGACATTAAGTTGAAAAAGCTTTTGAAGTCACTTTAAAATTTTTTTAAAATTTTTATTTCTGTATATAAAAAAGCCGTTGTTTTATGAATATAAAATTATATCTATAAACTTTATAGTACATTAAATATAGACTTAAAAATGAATCTACTGCAGATTATAAATAAATAAAGTATCCAGTAACTTAGATATTTTTTGTAAAAAGCTGCGTCATCTTATACATTTCATAGTATTTGAATACTTTTATGTGCACGTAAAGCGGTCCTTTCTTTTTGATGCTTTTTAGATGAAGTATATAGAGAGAAATGAGGAAGAGGGTTCATAAAAATCTTTTAGGGTGGTCACACGTATACTGGATGCAGTGTAGGTGTGTATTCCCATGAAAAGAGAGGGGAAAAGAAACAAAGATTTTTCTCTTGTCTTCGTACAAATTGCGATAGAGCCTCGTAAACATCAGGTTAAAAATTGTCTATACCGCATTGATCATTCATCACGTATAAAAGCATACTGCTCTACATTTCGAAAATTTTGTTCTCATATTGCAAGGTTATTTTTCACATTGTGTACGTATGTTTATTAAGACAAATAAAACATTTCTTTTTCTTGAGAATGGTTTTTGTGGGAAAAAAACTTTTTAATTTTGATAATGAATTTAATAATTATAACGTATCGATCTTTCATTAATTGTTTGCAAAATTATGGGATTATTTTTAGAAATATTGTACAATTTAATTTTTCTATCCTTATTTTGCACTTCAATCAAATAATTGCCACTTTTCATAATAATTAAAAAAAATTTAATGTTAATTTGATAATTAATTATGATTAACTTAAAAGGGAAAATTAAATAAGTTAAACTAATAATAGATTACTTATGACAGAATAATGTTCTTCTCAATCATGAAGTAATTTAATCGATTCACTAAAGTAATTTTGCGTGTTTCAATTAAGCTTGGTATCTACATAATACACTTTACGCCTAAAGTCAAGATCAAGTACGATATATAAACGGTAAGCTATTATAGGTATGTATTTATAAATATATTCCAATAACTAAAAATTACATTTTTAAGAATAAATTATTTATTACTTTGATTTAAAAACTAATTATTTTCATATTCTTCCATTTAATATTTAATGTTTTGATGTTTTGAACTCACAATCAGTAACTTCTGTTTAGAAATTTGCCTACAGTTTTAACACTTCAGTAGTAATTCATACAATAGAAATGAACCAGAGATTCAGAAACGACTTCGAAGTAGTTTCAAGTACTTTATAGATTGAAGGTAACTTTGACATTTCTGATTAGCAAAACTGGCTAAAAAAATCTTCAATTTATGAAAAAATCAACTTGTAAAAAATTTATTTCGTTTTTAATCTCAGGAAATTATTAAAAAATCAGCTTAAAATGTTTTCATTTTTTTCAACATTTCTAATGAAGGCTCTAGAGTACCATATTCCACTGTATTAGGATACCTCTGCACTTTTGAAATACTTCATATACGTATCTATATACATGTAACAAGGGAAATATTTTATTTTATTATAATTTAAATTTATATTTAAAAAAATATGTTTGCATTGTGTCTTGAAATTTTTATCAGAAGTAATATATACGGTTATAACTAATTAATTCTGATAGGTTATAAAGAAATACGAAGTTTTTTCGCTAAATTTTTACCGATGAAATAGAAAAGTTAATTATTCTGATTTCATTTAATGCAGAACTGAAAATCGTACGCACCTACTAATATTCAAGAAATTTTGAATTCGCATACCTCTGATTCGTATTTTGACCACATCTCCAAACCCGAGCATATTCGAGGAAACAATGGGGAAATTTCAGAGAGCTTTCAATCCGCGTAATAGCATTTGCGAATTCCCTGGCAACATATTAGTCCCTTTTCGACATACGTGTCCGTCAACCTACACTTTTCCAACCCGTAAGCTAATCAGTGTCGGGCGCATGCATAATTGAGAATTTGCGGACTTCTGATTTTACGCCAACAATTTTATTAAGCGATCGCTTTTCATATTTCGACTCTTTTACGTCTTTGACGACATAATCGTATAAGCCGATTTGCATTACGCAATTATTTATTTATTTAATATACGGACTCAACAGCCCCTTTCAAAGGTTTATACGTAAAACTAGGTAAGTCGGTAAGTGGCGCATAACAAACTATAATATAATAAACTTTGAAGCAAAAATACGTATTTAGCTGCTATAATAACTAATATAAGATTTAAATATCGTAGAGACTAACTAAACATTAAACGTTTTCTTGTGTGAAAAAATTACGGCTAAATAAAAAGAAATATTTTTAGCGTCTTTTTCCCCGAACCCTTTCTCGCTCGCGGAAGTTCCCTTCCACCGTTTATATATGCAAGCCGTTAGGCTCTATGACGCTTCTACAAGCCAGCAATCATAAGGCAAGGATGTCACGACGTTCTGTACTACCGCGTTGACTGACCCTTGGTCTAGTCAGTCGATCGCTAGCCGATCACCAGAGTAGAATTCTGATCAACCAACTTGTGGTTGCACAGCACCCGAAACTTCTCCAGGAGAGGCTCTAGTTCTCGCTGAGAGCGTAATTATCCACTCGCCAACAGAAGGGACTCCCTCGGCCCTCGCTCAGAGCGGAGTAGAACTCGACTCGTGTTAAAAGGGCCTTGAGGGACCTTCGAATAGGTGAGATATCCGCGTCGCGATTTTAATTAAAAATTTTATATTTAATAGATAATGAATACCGTCGTGTTCTACCGGTATAACAAACGAATAGTTTTTTTTTTATTCTTATCTAAAGTCATTCTTTCTCTACGTATACGGCGCTAAAAAGCGATGAGGGTCATCGGCGTGGAAAACAATTGAAGCATATGCATTTGGCACAGTGGTGCTTGTTTCGATCGGCAGATACTGGGGGCCTTTGAATTCAGAGTCTGAATGAATTCCCCTCGCTCTTACCGATCAGAGCCATTGAATACCCCCGAACTTATACATTTAATTCACCCGATCAAACTTCTTCGGGTTATTGAGCAAGGCCCGCAGTAGTCAACCTTTTCAGTACTCCATGCACTCAGCACAATCATGGTACTTACTTAAAGTACCTATTAGGCGTATATGTGAGCCTCGAGCAGAACTGGGTTATAGGCAAGCGTTTCTTTCAAAAACGCCTCTGAAAATTTCAAACTGACGGCGGGGATTCGAACCCACATCCTAAATGTTTGTCTTGAGGGACATGACCTTACCGCCTGAGGAAATAATTATTATAAAAAACGAACCTTAAAACACATTTAAAGGTATATTTCGGAAAATAAAGCTCTGGGAATGAATATTTTTTATTTTTGAGGCTCCAGGCTAGTTATCCAAGATACATCACAGTCATATTCGCAATTGCAAATAATTTTGCAATTGTTATAAGCAACTGAATTTGAAAATAGCACATTGTGCAACAAGGGGAGAAAATGAGCTATTTCTAGCGAGGGTGACATATTCAGCACGAGGCAGAGACGAGAGGTGAAAATACCTCATCCGAGTCTGAAATAGTTTTTGTCCCAGTGTTACACACCGTGTTTTTGTCAACGAGGGCATGAAAAGTCCGCATTTGGTGTTAGAAAGTTGGATAGATGGTCGTGCATTTCAAATCGTCCACAGAAATCGATAAAATAGTTTCAAACAGAGAAAAACAAATAAAAAAAAACATTTTTTTGAAAAATTTTAAAAATTCAAAAAAAGTGACTTTTTTGCCGGTAAGCCCCACCCAAGACGGGGAAAAATGATACTTTTCCCCGCTCTGACAAATAATTTTGTCAAACGTTTGAAATGATCGATTTTCTACGCTACTTTTTAGCGCGAAATAAGGATTCATGCCATCTCATGAGTTGGGAAAAAAATTTTTTTTTCTATTTTCAAATTCGTAATTAACTACTCCAAAAATTCCCATATACGAAAATTTGTGAAAATCTAGCCACCAGATTTAATTCGCGCCTGAAAGGGTTAAATCCTCTTAACAAAGTAGTCATTCTTCGAGCGGCATTAGCTCAAATTAGTAAATGAAATTACATTAAAAATGACATAAGAGTTTAGTTTTAAAAATAGAGTGCCAGATCGTGGATTAGATTTATATATAATAAAACACATTAAATTAGAGATTTGCAAAAAGATTACTATTTAATTAAAACAGTGGAAATAATTTCTTTATGATATTAATTATAAATATAATTTTGAAGAGTAATATCTATAAATGATTTATAAGTAGACTAAAATTACTTTATTAATTATTAAAAGACTTTTTCGTTACATTTTTAAGTAAAGTATTTCTAACGAAGATGTTCGTTTTAAGTAAGAAAAGAGACTAAGATGCTTCAGTAACGAATTACCGAGCAAGGGAACTAGGATTATGCTAAATTGAAATTGAAAATGTAAAATAAAAGACTGTATAAAATATCATTAAAGTTTTAAGAAAAAAACTACAAATATTTTTCGTGCCAAGTTAATTTTTATATTTTGAATAATTAGTTTTAATTATAAATTTGAAATATTTTTAATGAAAATAATAGATTTGATTACAAGATTTTTTTCAAGATTGAATCTTATTTACAACGAGCAAGAATAAAGTGATCTATTAAAGTAATTGTACCTTGAAATCTTACTGCAATTCTATTGTACTGAATATCATTACACTGTTAAAAAACTTTCGTCTACTACATAGACATATCTTATTAACATTTGAAAAGGCAAAAGTAAATTAAACTGTACGTACATATTTCGAAATTTTCTTGTAATGAATTGCAGCTGCTTATTCCAGGTATTTTACTTTTAATACGTAGGAACGTAACATAATAATAGAAATATGAGCTTTGCGAAAGATATGCAAGTGCAAGAAGGGTTCATGGAAAAGGGATTAAATGGATAGAGTAGGAAGATGGACTTGGAAGGAAAATAAACAAGAAATATCAGGATAAATTTACAATATACCGTACAGCAGCAAAACAATTCTCTTTCGCGTTCTTCCTACGTAAATAAAATTAAATTATGCGCTTAATTGCTAAAGCATTTTAATTATCTCGATGATATTTAGCATTTTGAGCTTAATTGTTTTATTGTTTTACGTTAATAATTCTCTAAAAACAGTAGATTTCATTTATGAAATTTCCCCCTTAAATATGTTTATATCAAGCCATGTACGTATAAAATAAAATATTTATTTTTTTTCATTTTATATTTTTCCTCATTTTTAATTCATTTTATATTTTTTCAAATTTTCTACATTTGATATGTCTTCTCTCAGAAAGAGTTAAATTTTTATTTGATTTGCTATAAAAAGTAAATTGATAAATTATGAATTACGTCAATTATTATGAATCGCAAAAAAAAAGTTTCAATTAAAAAATATTTTTATATTGCTATATTGATTTAATGTACTATGTATAATTTAATCATTTACAAACATCAAAGCCGTGTAATCCTGTAATACCATGAATGCAATTTCTCTTTGATGCTTAATCAACAGTACTGATTATTTATATACTGAATTATTAAAATCTTACACCCTTTAGTAAAAAATAATATTGATATGCATTGTTATTGACTTATTTTATCATTGATCAGTTAAATTGCTCTACATACATAAGTAACTTTTAGAAGACATAAAATCACGAAAGCTGTGTAATACAAAATATGATTAGATGTAGGGATTGTGCATAAACTATCTAATTATTATTTATACCAGATTATTTCAATCAGTAGAAATTCCTCGTACTTTTAAGAAAATGTTACTGTATTCGTTTTAAATACCAATTCTCACTATACTAAACAACAATTGATAATTCGTGCACGAAAAACATATGGAAGCGTTACATTCTTTTCCGATTTTACGCTGCTTCTATACTACCGTTTCTCCAGCCACTGCGCACTTCTGCAAATTTCCTTAAACTCGCATGAAAAGCATTTAAACTTTTGTAATGCTCGGTATTTAAGATCTATAGTTTGAGTTCTACCCTTTTTACTACTTTTTGTTCAACTCTTCAGAATCCACAAAGATCATAGAAAAGAATTTCCGCTCCGTTTAACTTTTTCATTTTGAAGTGTGATTTTGATTTTTTAATAGATATTTTACAAGAAACGTACTGAAATGTACATCAATGTTTTTAAATCCTGAAGTTTTTATAAAACTATTGATAAAAATGTATTATGGTTTCGACAACTTTCAAAGCATATTTTGTTAATAGATAATAATTTTGATTGATTTTTTTTTTAAATGACTTGTTTGGATACAGCTTAAATTATAATTATTTAATTATGTAATTTTATAGAAATAACGAGGCTAAGCTAGTTGTATAAAATAGAATTATAACTTAAAAAAACACATTACTTACTTTTTTGAACATTCACTTTCACAATCGAATTCTGAGTTATCTATTTATAAATTAAATAGATCAAATTTTAGGTTTCTCATTCTACGGTGAACAATATTTCATATTCCCAAAAGAGATATTTGAAAGACTATTTTAATTCTTTGTTAACTAATAATTAATCGTTAACTGCCTACATATATATTTGCCAGCTTATTTCAAGAGTTCTGGATTCTGTCTGGTGCGATCTCGTATGCGCACACTTTTCATAGATTTTGATGCGGCAATTCCACGACTCGCCGCGCTCGCACCAGACGCGCGGCCTGTCGCTTTTTTATGGCTTGTAAAAATAAATCAAACTGCCATGTGTGTATCGAACAGTTGAAAATTCTCGTTAACACGTCTGCAAAACGGCTATTTACGTGCACTCATTTTTTAAATTAGCTTTCCTTGGGTGTATACTTACGGGCTTTTTATGCTTCCAGGTAAGGAACAACTCTCGGCGATTTTCAGTCGACTTTTTCGGGAACTGCTTTATTTATTTTAGTTCATTTTTAAAGCTTCGACGAAACAGTCACGTGAAACAATTCGACGATATGATTTAATAAAACCGGATCCAAAACAAACGGACAGATACTATTTGTGGCAGCGTTCCGATTGGCACCGATATAACGATGAGGCAAAGTCCCGAGCTCGAAGCTCCGACCGATTGGTAGGAGCGCTGCGACGCTACTGACGTTTCGCGCGCGAGGAGACCGACGAATACACCCTCCCGCCAGCAGGAAGCATTTGCACCCCTTCGCCGCTACCTCGGTATTCGTTCGGCGCTTATCCCTCCCTACCACTCTTTCCCTCGCTCTTACGCTCCACCTTTAAGAATGTTTTGAACACTTTTCGTGACTGGGTCATAGCTTATATAACTTTTCCTAATTTTAATCAAGAAAGATTTTTTAACGCGCTGCACTGATAGAAATGTCATCTAAGTGTATTTAATTACGACACCTTAATATAATATAATTATCCAATTGACGGTTATTGATTCTGATAATATGAATTGTTACATAGGTATGGAGTATTTCAAGAGTACTAGTCTTGTATGCAAGTATAATTAGTAACGAGGATAATGTTCAATAAAAACTACGAATAGGATGAAACTAAAAAATAACTGCGGCCAATTCATTGGTACTTAGCTTCCTCCAAACTAATTTATCGTTCCTATATTTATAATAATAATTCAAATTTGAAATATATTTTAAAAATGTAACTGACTCATTCTAACTATACAAAAAGTCAGATGAATAATTTTTTTCTCCCGTAATTATTGGACACAGAAAATTCATCTCATCTAAATGTTCTTACTTAAGGGAAATTTTATTTATAATAATAATGGGTTTCTTAATAGTCTAAATTCGAATTAATGCAATTTTTAATTCAAGAGTTTGGTTTCTTACCTCTTTCTTTATTCGTATTTTAACACCCATTTTTTAGCTATGAATTCATTTGATACGAGACAACTATTTATCGGTGTGTCACATAAAGTCAGCGTTATTACTGTAAAATAATGTAAAGTAACAGCAAAGAAATTAAAAAACAAAGGTTTTGCAAATGAATGAAATCGATAATTCGAAATTTATTAAAAATTTGACTTATAACTCTATTTTTGAACGAGCTTTTTTACATAATACAGTTTAGAATCTATAACAATTCATACAGTACTTTTCACATTGAGAACGATCAATAATTGTTTGAATCTTTATGTTGCTTGAAGAAATCTTATTGTTGAAAAATGTTTTATTGCATACATCAGAAAGTCGTACTTACAAGATTCTATATCACATCGAAAATTGTTCTATTATTATTTTTAATTATAATCGGACAAAAATCAATATTTTAATTCATTCAAATGTAAAATCTTTTCAAATTATAATTTCTCACGAATGTAAAATATAGGATAATTTCATCGCTTTTATGATATTATTGGCAATTAAATACGTTAACAAGTTATGATTGTCTAGAAAAAAATAATAATCAAAATTTTAATTAAATTTTTTAGAAATAATAACAACTAATAACAAATAAATAACAATAATAATAAACTCTAAAATTAAATATCAGTTATTAATATCCAAAAAATTCTAATAGTTTTAGTGAAGTTTTTTGAAAGCGCATTTCAGGTGTTACAACATTGCAACATATATAACAATCCAGGTGTAATATTTTACTCGACCAGGAAATCGGATCCGAGACCGCCCGAGATCTTGTTTTCTTCCAGTCATCCTAACATCGTCACGCTGACGCTTGCAATTGGACAGCCCTTGATGCGAGTCATAAGTGACAGTATGCACGGAAAAAGTAAAAGTCAAAATGAAGAAGGGGCGACAGTATTTGACGCAGTACATGAAATTCAATTTGGAAAATATTAAAAATAATTAAAGCATATCTTACATATTCAATCAGTTAAGTGGAAATATAGAACATCACCATTTTACTCTAATCATTACTTTGAGCAATATTTATTGAGTCACATTAGTTTGTAAGATTCGGTAATCTTGCGCAGGGGTATTTTCAAATAAACAACGAGTTTGATAAAAATTGCGCGCTATTTATTAAATACCTGATTAAATACCCTTTTTTTAACACATGCCTGAAAATGCTACATTCTCGTGCTTATTTTCTGTGAGGGAAACTCATAATCCCTCACGTATGCGGGAAAGCATTCCCATTCCCGCACGGTTTTTTACGACTTTTTTACTTTTTTTACTTTTTAAAAATAACTTGTAACAAAAATTATTAAAAATTAAACTCAATGCAATATAAAAATATAATTTTATTATTTATACGTCCAAAAGTACATAAATGAATACAAACAAAAAAATTGATCTTGTATATTGTATTCTAAGGCTAACACGCACGGCTACGGTTAACGGTTATTGTATTCTACGGCTAACACGCACTCGCCTTCGTCTCGTGCGCTCGCCTCCGTCTCGTGCTGCAAACTTCCCACTTGTGGAATAGTCTCCTTCCCGCACTTGTTGCACAATATACTATTATTACTAAATTTATTAAATACCCTTTCACAGGGCGGGTTCGAACACCGAGGGATAAACGCTATAGATATAAAACGGTAACCGCGCTCGCTTATCGCTGAGATAGTAGTCCGGAACGAATACAATATACGAATACACTTTTAATGCCTTCGGGCGTTAGAGTACCTAACTCAATCGTGTGTAGCGTCGAGCCGTTGTCCGCATCCACTGCGTCTAACCGATCCCAAGGACGCGGTCCAAAAAGCGGGTCCGGAATCGGAGAGACGCTCGTCGTGGCGTGTCGCGCTGAAAGAAACGTCGAGATGTTCTGGCTCCCTTATTGTTGGACGCCGGTTATGGCCTGGTCGCGTCAACACGCCGACTGCCCCTTTTCGCTTTCGGACTTGGACTCGTCCGTGTCGCCGGAGATGGTAGAATCCAGCCGCACAGACCTGGATTGCTTTTCACGCTTTTTCGCGAACGCTCCAGACTCTACACGCGCACCAAAATCTTTTAATACGGGCGTACAATTTAATCGAACGACGATGTTAAATTACACTTACCCCTTTCGGGAATGCGGAGGTGCCTGGGGCGCGAACGTTTGATCAAGTCGACGGTTCGCACCGGAGTAGGCAGAGTCAGAACTTTTCAAAAGCACGGTTGAAGCTACCGTTGACTACTACTTTTGAAAAATGCGGCGCCCTCTAGTTTTGCGATACGCGCGAAATTCAAGTGGCGTTCGATTGCTACACGTTATTATTATGTTGGATATTATGCTGATTCTTTCGGTGATCGTGCTACAGTAGATATTATTGTTTGTATTAATAATGTTTGGCTTTACAATGTTTCCGTTAGTCAGTAAACGGATGGTGACAATTGAGGCCTATGGGCATTAGAAAATGATAAAATGAGCAAGTTCAGAATATTACAAATGTTGTAATTTGCTCAGAAGAGATCTCCTAAACAGAAATAAAAATACTTTCAAAATCTAACAAGAGGTATTTATAGATAATCCTCAAAATAAATGTACCATTGCAAGCACATACTGAAAATGAAACAGAAAATTTTAATGTATCTGTGAGTATTCTGTGATATCGCTAATTTGAAGTTTTTGACTTGCTGAGAATTATATAGTATTATTAGGCTAAGAATCGTCTGTGATATCATATAGTGCAATATTTTTTTTTATTTCATTTTATTCTGTTTTATTGAGCATTCTGTGATATCACTAATCTTAAGCTTTTGATATGATATTATTAGATTAAGTAGTAGTATAGTATTATTAGGCTAAGAATCGACTATGATGTCATATAGCGCAATATTTTATTTTTATTTCATTTTATTCTGTTTTATTGAGCATTTTATGATATCACTAATCTTAAGTTTTTGACTTACTCGGAATTATATAGTATTATTAGGCTAAAAATCGACTATGATATCATTACGTGCAATATTTTATTTTATTTCACTTATCACACAAAGTAAGATAAAAATCTTAATTAAATAAAAAAAACATATTAGAATTGTTAATTAAAATTAAATTGCTGAAACTAATATAAATAGTCATAATAAAATAATAATAACAATAACAATAATAATAATAATAATAATAATCCCCGCGTGGGGATGTGATACCCCGTACGCGGCGCGTCCCCTGGGAGGCGGATAGGGGAAGCTCGACGGGTGTGGAGGATCGAGGCGCCAGGGCGGTCGGTGCACCTGGGTGGTGCTTCCTCAACATACTCGCAGGGTAGGGCAGAAATAAAATATGCCACGTGGACCAAACAGACTAGGGGAACGAACCCCAAAAAATAAACCAACCATGGATAAAGTGTGTAGTACAAAGAAACTACCCCAAGCGGGCAACCCAGTAATGGTAAATCTCGCCGTTGATTCCGATCGAGTGAAAGCCTCGATGGTCAACGCTGACTCGGATTTTGGGGAGAGTCCACTTCACAATGAATTCGAATGTATGGAGAGACTGATGGAGAGTCACAGGAAGACCCTTGACTGCTTCCAGGAAAACGCTACTATTGCCTACAATTTAATGCTGAGGAACAACCCAACGCAGGCAAAAGGCCCTGATAATGAGTCAAAATATAGGCGAGATGTGTAAGTCCCACCTGGCTGTTAAAGCAATACTGTACAAAAAAGCGAAAGGGCCCCCGTTAGAGGTGACGCCAAGAAGATCAAAGAGGAAGGAAAGAACGGATTCGGAGAAAGGCGACACCGTCGAATCTACCCTCGCGAAAAGGGCCAGGAGCCAGGTAGAAGGCGAATGGTAGATAAAACAAGATAGAAGGAAGGACCTGAAAACGAGAAAGAAAAAACAACGGAAGCCGTTGCGGGCCCAAACCCGCAAACGAAGGCACCGTCGAAGAGAAACCGAGAAAAAACGTCAAACATCTTACGACGACGCAGACAGGCGATTCTCATCGAACCGTCTGAGGGGAAGATCTACACCCAAATCGTAGGTACTTTAAAGGAAAAGCTCAAACCTGAAGAAGTTAAAGTCGACGTCAGAAGGATTATGTAACGTCCTGCTTGTTCGCCCTATCTATTTTGCACGTAGGCGAAGCAAAGAGCAGAACGAGCTTATCAACGGCCGATAGGCTTGATAAAAAACCATCCTTAAAAATTATTAATTAGGCACATTACCATATATTTAGGATAAATTTTTAATAAATATATATATATATGTATATGTTTATATTAAAGTAAGTTTAATTAAGTTTTAATGTTAATGATAGGATTAGATAAACGAATTAGTATGTATAAAGGTTATATTTAAAATCAAAATATTAAATACTAAATACTAAATTAAAAACACTTTTATATTTTATTAGTGAACTGATAATGCGATCGAAAAACTATTTCTAAGAATACGTAAGAGAAAAGGCCAGAAAGGAAATATAATTCTAAATAAAAACTGAACCGCACTCAACGAGAGATATTGTCCAGATACGAAATTTCCCCTCCCCAATTTTCTTAATTTTCAATGTCAAAGGTTAACGCCTTCTTCCCATGCCTTTAAATACAGCCACCGAGGCTCGGTGCAGGCAGTTCTGCCTAACTAGCAGTCACCCTATGAGACTCCCTACGTACTCGCAGATTCAATCCTCTATACCTTTACCATACTTCCAATTTCAAATTCTCAATCTATCCTGACCTCAAATCTTAAGTAAGAACTATTCTTTCTCGACCAGTCAAGCACTCTCGAAGCCTGTAAAAGTGAATAAAAATTTTTTTTAATAAATTAATATTAAACGTAATTCTCTGGTTAAAATTATTTAAAAATCTTATTTAAAAATTTTTTTTTATTTTATTAAATTTTAGTGTAAGGTTATTTTACGTCTAAGAGCGTTAAGAAGCATCAGCGTAATAGATCAAGACGTATTAACAGACGCCAGGCAATTAGGGAAGTAAAAAGGAGACTCGAAGAGGAGATTCTTGAGGAAGCTAGAAGAGATGGAGTGATACTCACTGCATCCGAAATTATCACGCGAGTCAATAATAGAATTAGAAGTTGGAATCGTCGGCAACAGCTTCTGCAGCAAAGAACCATAGAAAACCCTGGTGTAGGAAACCCAGACGTAGAAAACATCCCGAGAGCAGCAGTACCACATCCGGAACGCCCAACTACTCCAGAGGCATTGAGTGATATTTGACGTAACAATTAGATAAACACGAAACGGAGGGAAAAGGCCCATGTCGAAGGTACTTTTCAGAAGGCCCTAGACAAGGCTAGCAAAGTAAAGAGCCTTACGCCTAGAATAACGACCGAAATCAGGGACATTGATTGCTGTGCCATAGAAGCTGAAGTGGAAGCAGCAATCAAAGCCATAATAAAACGAAGACGAAGAAAACTTCAAAGTAAAAGGACTAATAGGTAAACTTGGAACGATAAAGGACAAAACCAATCGGGCTTGTGTTTACTTTCTTCATCATTGCTTGAGTTACTATGACAGAGTCAACAACTTATTTATTTACAGAGGATTATAGCGGGAGCGAGATATTGGTTACTTTACTTGCAGTTGCGGCGGGTAACCGGTAGCCGCCTAGCGGTGACGCTATGAACTAGTCGCGCTTGACTATTTCATTTGTGAGAGCGAACTTCGTTACAACTAAAGATAAATTAGCAAAGTGTAGATGTATGGACGATACGATCAAGTGTGTAAATAGATTTTTTAAGCGCAGAAACTCCTACTTTGTTGGGTAGTTTCTTCAAGGGAATGATAAAATCTAAGAATTCGATGAGAATGTCAGCAACATGTATTCAAGTAGTTGGTTCAGGGCTTGTTGCTATGTGATTCAAAAATGATTTCGAAAATAATTTGCATAAGTTGCAACTAAAAACTGATACAGCTATTAAAAACATTAATAGGAGTTTGGAAAGTTTTGTAATAACTTCTAATAAGTTAAGGTTTTTGGCGGATCTAACTAATTTATCATTAATAAAAGTTACCGATATTCTAAAACAGGCCATTGATAAGGTTTCAAATAGACTAATAGTAGCTGCAAGATTGATCTTTGATTTAATATTGGATATATTAGTGGCATGACATGAGAAATCTTGGCAGGGCTTGTGGCAGGGCGTATATACATACTTTAATCAATGCCAAGAATGCCAACGATACAAAGTGCAATCAGGGCCATCGGATTTAATGAGGACAAGGATGGCAGAGCTACCATAGGTGGTCGTCGCTACAGATCTTATGGAATTTCTATCCACTTTTTATATCTATTGAAATTTTGTTTCATTTTTTATGTTTTTGGGATCATTGTAACGCTTCAAAAGGGGTAATTTTTATAAAAGGGAGAATTTCTAAAAATGACACGTAATTCTTCTTTTGATTTTTTATAACGATTAATTTGACTCCTGCTAAACCTTTTTTTTAATTTTTATTCTGCGATATTTAAAAAGATCATGAGTTTTATTAATTAAAGATACTCATGATTTTACTAACTAATCTCTTGTTTTAAGAAGAAAAACTTGCTGGCACTGTTTTCTTTGCTTCAGGCAACATATCTTTGCTTAGAAAAAAAGCAATAGCCGCGTATAATACATGTCCGTTGCATTTATAGAGCGATAAAGAATTTCAAACTATCCACAAACAATTATTATTACCCGCTTAGGTATAAATGCATCAAAAAGAAACAGCTGTTACCTGTTGCTTTTATACAGCTGCATTGAAGATTTTTAACAAAATTGTCCAAAAAGCGAAACGTTTGAATAATAAAATAATACTAAAAAATTATTGGTATACAAGTCAACTCCAGTGTATCGCATATTTTTCCGTCCAGATGCATATTTTAATCTATCTTACGGTGGTTCCCAACTCTTTTACGAGGTCATCACATTTTGTCTCACAATGCTTTTCGTTGTCAGGGGCACTAATTTTTTCTACAAAATCTTCCTGGTCTGTATATAAGAGCAGAAAACTTCGGAAACACATCCAATCTGTCACCTATCCATTCTAAGAAGTTATCTTGTTCTCCTGCTTTCAACCAAGCAATACTTATTCATACCATCTGTATTTATTGATAGTTGTATTAGAGTGTCAAACATGTTTACTCTATAAACTGGCACTCTCTCTTCTCTTTCTCTTTCAATCTACAGCGCCAGTTAAAACTAATGCATTAGCTTATTATGAACTTAAGCTAATCATAGTTTATAGTATTATAGCTTATTCAAACAAGATTAACATGACTTGTACTTTTTTGAAACGTAGTAATTTCATGCGAATGATGCTAATGAATTTTATGATATTATTTTTTGTGACTTTGTTATATATGTTGTCAAAACTCAATTGTGTTTGAATGTTAACCATGGGTTTTGAAAAAGCATTTGGGGATTTCATTGCAAGATCCCTTGTTGAACTTGTTATAATAGAAAGGAGGGGAAAAAATGTAATAGAAATAAGGGGGACGATTTATTGCTATTAAATAAGCTTATTAGATTAGCTAGTTGGTAGTGTAATGGCCTACCAAGGCAATGATCTACAGCTGATCTGAAAGGATCATCTAATACTACCTCCAGAGGTCCCCGATCTCCCTAGCCCTCTTAACGCAAGCCTGGATTACGTCCTAAATTCTTCATCGCTCTAATAATTTCAGCATACGTCCGTCCCTGTGCTGACTTCATGAGCGCCGCACTCCTTCCCGGTTTGGAAGGAGCCCGGCGCGTTCTCTCGCTTTCAGTGTTTTGTCGTCTATCTATCTTTTTCTCTTTCTTCTACTTCTTTTTGTTTCTTCTGTCCTTGGACCTCCACCCAGCCGTTTTTGCCAGCGTTCGAATTGGAAGTCACCTGGCCCCTCTCTGTTTTTTCTTACTAAAAAAAAATCAGATTAAACATCACGTGCCAATCACCTGATTATCGAATTTCATTTGTATTTTTAGTGATTTCGAAATAGTACGAAAAGTGCAATTTGTACAATCGTTGATTCAAAGCAAAAGATTCCGGGGATTTTTACTTTTTGAAATACAGTACAGTCGCTATTCGATTATTGCCACTGTAGCGCATCGTTAAATAGTTGCCGAGTGTTGGAGGATTATCGCACTCCGAGAACGAGGTTCAAAGTGCAGACTCAACCGGTATGCCGTAAGGTTTATTCAATTTACGTCGATCGTACAATAATGAATTGTGCAAATCCTTACAATCAGCAGGTTGCAATTCTACTTTCTGATTTGATATTATGCTCAGCGCAGTTAATTGACTTAAAATTTCTAAAATGCAAGTTAAAAGGATCTGAAAAATTGGTAATATTATCAAAAAATTTGTGTCTACTGAAAAATGTCCGATAAAAAAGGATTCTTTTAAAGTATTAACAAAGTCTCTTGCGCTTTTACGTAAAAATGGGTTTTAGTTTTTTTGTTTTCAAAAATTAAATTTATTTCAGAAAGCTTTTAGAGTATTCTATGTTCTTGTAAAATAAAATTATTTTTTATATTAAATACGAATTAATCATAATCATAAGTATTCATAAAAGAACTAAATAATTTGCTGAGAAATTGGGAATGAAAGACTTCATTAACAATCAATTTAAAATTTAATATTACTTTGATACATCAAATCAATTAACAATCCCGGGACCAAAAATTGTAGGATATTTTTAAGCCTCATTAATATCGGAGCAAGTAATCGAAATATACTTGAAAGTTCGTGCAGCAATAAATTTAAAAAATTTGCATCTCGAAATAAAACAAATGAAAAGAGGATATAGATCGATAACAGCGCGCAAAATAAATTTAATGGCCGGAGATAGTTGTACCTCGGTTAGCCAGAGATGGACATACGTCAGGAAGTTTGCGACATTAAAGGTCGCTCTGTTTTATTCTCTGGACTTTTTAACGAGTTTCCCAAATAAGCGTGCGTTGCTGCATCGGACAACGAGTATAAAGTTATACATTTATGTATAGCCTTCTTTACTCGATACGAGCGAGAGATGCACCCCGTTGAACAAAAAAAAAATGATAAAAAGCGTAAAAAAAACGGCTCGAGAGCCTTTTGACTGGGAGGTTTATTCGCGCTCGCAGCTTTGTGCGCAGGCACCGGTAGCCTTTAGTCAGCTTTAGCTCGTGGCGGCAAGGCTGTCGTTATTGTTAACGCTGCGGTAGCAGGAGCAGCATCGGCGTTAGCGGCTGCGTCATTTGATGCTCTGTCTCGTATCCAGACAAGCGTTGTATTCGCGCGAGCTTTCCTGGTGCCCTGCGAAATCTATAGATGCGTGATAAGGTCGTTGGCCTCCCTCTCTAGCCCCTCTCACTTGACCTCCCTTTTTTTATCTCATTATCGACTAGAGATTCTTAAGCTCATTGCTTTGGTAAGCCGTTTCTAACTATTTTTTCGTTGGGGACACCTCAACCGCTTTATTTGCACTTAGATCTATGTACTTTTCACATAAGAAAAACCCTATGAATCTGATATCTTTTTAGAGAAACTCAATGCTGTGAGATAATTAATTTAGGATTTACATATGGCAATTAAATAATGTAATAGTTAAAATAACTGTCTATGTGAAAGCAGTATCTGAGAAATACTCATTAAAATTCCTATAAATAAAAGGATTACGTAAAATTTTGTTAGTATATTGTTGAATAGAGTTTTATTACGTGTTTTTGAGTAATAGTTTTTTCGATTTTTGTAAAAAGGCATATTATATCATAATAAAAAACTTCATAGAAAATAATTTAAATGGACAATTGAAAAAAGAAATCTATTGCTTTTGCGCATATTATGAAAGTACTGAGAAAATAAATAAATATATAAATATATGAAGGTATACAACAAGGAAGATTAAGAACCCTCGAATGTCTTTGTGTGTTGTTTCAATGTTTGGACAGGAAGGGGTGTAAAAATGACGTAAAACGTTCGATATATATAGGATGTTCCGAAAATGTACGCAAAAAATACATCGTGGGAAAGAGCTGAGTAAACTCCCGAATAAAAATTTCTGATAACATTTTTTATCTGACAATTCATTCTGGAGATATCGACTGTTAAAAATTTAATTTCCAATGTTCAATATATATATTGAACCTGCAGACGGCAGGCATTCAAGAATGTGTCAAAGTCTTACTTTGGCGGACTTTTCCCTTTAAAAATTTCTTAAAGGACCAAAGATATGAGAGTACCAAAAGTTGGCACCAAAAGGTGCCATCCTGGCTGGAGGTTAATGGATGTACGTAGATATACACTTAATATTGAAAATTACCAATTTTTAACAGCTTATTGAGACACAAACGTCATTAAAGAAGAGGATGGAACTCAGGATGGAGTTCCCAAGTCCAAGATCGCCGATGCTTGAGCATAATACGTTCCACCAGTTTTTGATGCAATTTACTAATGTAAGAGATTTCCTTCAGCACCAGGTTGCCGACAATAATGTTCAGGTAATGCGCTCCGTAGTTGTTGGTGTCAAAGTGTCAATCCGTTTGATATCTCACTACAACTACCTAGTGTTCGAAGAAACAATCTTCTAGAAATATTTGCGTTTATATGGATTGCACCATCGGCAACCGAACTCGCAAAAACATCTACCTCTACGTTAATTGACAACCGTGGCGATCTCGGACATTTTTTTAATTCTATTTTTATTAAAGACTTCCTACAAACTTAAATTATCACAAGCACGATACTTAATAAAATTGAATAAAAATGAATTTTACTATCTAACAATTAAGGAGAGTCCGCGACCTTTGGATCGCGGATTTACATGTAATTTCGAGATATGTTTTTTAAAGTTAAAATATTAAAGAAGCCACGTCTGTTCCGCCCCATGCTCAATTTTTTCAAAGTTATAACTAATCAAAAAATTTCATCAAATCCTGTCAATTAAAAAAAATTTCATCAAAAAATCTTTATTTGTTCAAAAGTTATTTCAAACAAAGAATGGCCATTAAAATAACATAAAAAATCTACTCGTATAATTTTAGCTTAATTTTATTGTAAATTTTTAATTAGCTATAACTTTTGAACAAATATAGATTTTTGGATGTCTTTTTTTTAATCGATAGGATTTGATCTCACCTTTCAAGCCGTTAATAGTTGAAAAGTTATAAGTGATTAAACATAAATCGAGTTTTCATCGATTTTTGCTAAAAGAACTTATAACTATGAAAAAGTCGAACATGGAGCGGAATGGACGTGGCTTCTTTCATATTTTAACATTAAAAAACATCCCGAGATTACAAGAAAATCCGTGATCCAAAGGTCGTGGACTTTCCTTATAAGTAATAAAATACATTGATTTATTCATTAATAGAATTTTTATAAAGATAAGCCTTTAGTTCAAAATTAAAGTACGTAATTTAACTTTTAATTTTTGTAACCTTTAATTAACACTGCGAGTGACTGCGCAGTTACATAGATGCTCTACATCTTATTTAGATAGACCCGTTGTTAAAATCGCATTTATTATAATACTCCGTCACATTAAGACATTAGCGATATTTTACGAGATACTTGCGTGAGAAACTGTTGACATGTGTTGAATAGCAGCATAAGGTGGATCATTCACTCACTGATAGGGTCTAGAAAATGAATGAAGTGTGCTTAGTTTCTATACGCTACGTGTACGCAGCGCCGGAACAATGATCATTCCAAAATAATTACAGTAACTAGCTTGTCTCGTCAGAATTACTACGCAACATTTGTTACACGAGAAAGAAAGTTTAGCACAGAGGGAATGAGATAGAAGCTTAAATAATAATGTTTGAAGAGGGATGATAATAGGTAGTTAAGCGCATTCACATCTCTTTTTTTTAAAGTTAACGTTGATATTTAAAAATATTATTTCAAGTGTAAAAACAATTAAATGTAAAATGGACATTAGTCTCCTATGAAAAATTTCACCATTTTTTAAAGCCATTTCACTAATAATTGACTAAATTTGGCCAATATTCGAACAATTCGCAAAAAATTGGCCAAATAATAATGAAAACTTCCAACAGGGTTGTTAATCAAAAATATTTCTTTACGATAATAAATAAATAAATAGCAAAAATGTTTTTAAATGAAAACCATATATTATCAAAAAATTATTCATTAATAGTAGATTAGTACATTATTTCTTGTAATCAAAATCAACATTTTATATTTATAAATCTAAAAAATTAATTAACTTACAAATTCTATTATTTTTATGATGGTTTTTGCAAAACATCTTTATAGTTATGATTGAAATAAAAAGATACTATTGGTCCTGCTGTTAAGGTTTTTTCATTATATTAATAAAAAACAACTATTAATGAACCAACAGTATCTTTTTATTCCAATCCTCATTGAAAATATAGCTGTCGATAGAAGCATCTTACCAGTTATCTTATAGTTACACAAAAGAGGGAAACAATGGCTTTACAACATGTTTCTGTACAACAGTCAAAAGTTAATTTAAATTAAAATTTGTTTTAAAATTTATTTTTTATCTCTACTTCTATTTTAGTTAAAAATTTTCTTAATAAATAAAAAAAGGAAATAGCCGCAGAAAAGCAATTCTCGAAACTTGCACGAATTTAGCGAGAAAAGTTCGAACGACGACGTGTAAAGTCGGTTAATACTTTTCATATGCGGCAAACTAACGAATTTCCAGAGGGGAAGATTTGTTTCTCGTACAGAAATTGACCAAGAAGCGCACGTAAGGAAATGCATTCTCGTTACAAGCACGTGTTTAGCATAGGAGGACATACTCCATATAGGTCGAACGCGTGCGCAAAGAAAGATTCGATTTCCTCCACCAATAAAAGGTAAAGCTATTTTCCGAAAGAAAATTTGCCCCCAAGTGGGTGAGTGCGCGCGCGCTCGCGTATGTGTGTGTGTGTGTGTGTGTGTGTGTCTGGCGAAACCGAGAGCGAGGGGTGTACACTACTTTTGCTTATATCGAAGGGGAGTTAGCGTGCGAGCCAACGACCACATCAAGCGAGCGGTTAAGGGTGACTCAAGTTCTCTCTTTTTCTTTCTTCCGTATAAGCGGGCCGTCGAAAAGAGGTCGCACACAGTGCCACACGGATAGTTAGCATGATCCTGCGAAGCTGCAGGGTCTGCTGTGCCCTCTTGCTTGTCCCTCTGTTACGTATCTCGGGCTCTCGCAAGCGGAGAAATCTACTTTGGCTGGCATTCATACGGATATACTTAGAGCGAGAAAACTTCGTCGCCGAACGGATGATCATGGGCCGATTTGCCGTACTATGTCAATAAGGAAAAACGACAAATCACGAGCCATTGAAGTAAATGTAGATGAAAAAAAAGCTGTGGATTCGTAATTCGTAAGACAAATTGCCCTTATCGGAAGAAACTCTTCAATTTCAATTAATCGTCATTTGATTCTCACTTGACGAGCGTAAGAAGTTCTTTTTCGAAATAAAAAAGTTTCTTCACATTTAACTGTTTCATATTCAAAGGTATAGTGCTCTTTATTACATCGAAAAAAATAAATAGTAGTTTAAAATTTGAAACTTCTAGTTTCAATTTTGAGAATTTGCTTAATAATATGTAATGCAGCATCTTATTTCAATTCAAGATATCACCTGCAGATATTAATCATTTTTATTCAATTGCTTCCTCCTAGAGGAAGCTTTGTGATAGTAATTTTTGGAGTTGTTCTATAACCTTTTACAATTTATCCACCCTTACTTCGCGCGAGAGAAACAAAGAAAACCATTACTTTTTTCAGTAGATCCGATTAAATTTAATATTCAATATTAAAACAGATCACAGTACCCAATGAGCTATCATTTTATTATTAGCATAAGCTTTTATTATTTTTAGCAAATATAATTAAAAATAATTTATATTCAAAAATTATAAAAACAAATTATAAGGATCATATTTTACGTTCTAACGTAAATAATAAAAAGCTTCAAATCAATTGAATCAATTTCACTCCCGTAATCGTAGAAAACTCATTTTTTTCAGTCTTCAGCTTTTCACTCAAAATGTAGTTCACAAATGGGCTTGAAAATTTTACAAATTATAGCTATATATATTCTTAATTACCAACATTTTTTTTCAGAGCAGTTGATATTTAATTTAAAAGTTATAAGCTTTTTTTTAAAAAAAAAGCACGTTTATACGCTCATGCCATCAATATAGTTCAAATCAAATAAAAAAAATGAATTTTCTGTGTCCAATAATTACTGGAGAAAAAAATTATTAAATTGACTTGAAGTTTTTTGAAAATGTAAACTTTTTGTGTATTTAGTGGGAGTTAGTTGTATTTTTAAAATAATGTATTATTTGAATTTCAAATTTGAAGTATTATTATAAATAAAGGAACGATAAATTAATTTGGAGGAAGCTAAGTGCCAATGAATTGTCAACGGTTTTTTCTTGTAATATGAAATGTAACATTTACAATACATATGTTTCATACCTTAAAGTGATTGATTTTCATCGAGTAACAGTCACTTTATAGTACAGTTTTAGTAAACTGACACCAGTTTAGATACACGAGAGTACCAATCGCGTAAATCTGATTTAAATAGAGTGTAAAGTCAAATTGGAACAATTACGTTTCCACAATACTTGTCGATAGACGGTTTGAATTTAGTTAAAGTTTAAAGCTTAATCAATGCCTCGAAGTGTGACCAAGTCTGCTTGAAGGTACTCAAGGAAACCTATACTACTTAAGCCATTTTTTTTTCTTACATTACAAAAACTTGAGACCATCTGATTAAATAGCAAAAATATTATTAGTAATTTTATGTTTTACTTTTAGTAAAATAGAAAATTAAATTATAATAGAAGCCAATCTAAACACGTTTTAATTGACATAGTAAAAATAATTTTAATAGTTACTCGTAGATAACAAAGATAACAAATTTTAAATATTCTGTTGCCATCTGCGATATTTTTTGAAACTAAAACATTTCCCTCTGTATCATCGGACAATTTATTCTTTGAATGCTACTGTAGTTTCTTATCGGCTGATGTCTACCACAAAGAACTGCGTGATAGCAAGTGCTCGTGGCGCGGTCGGTACGTTCTACCATCGAATTTCTAGTTTACCCTTAAAAAATATTCGATTTTACCTTTAGAAGAAGATAAAGTAGAAGTTGTTTCTTTATGCTTTATAAAGCTGTTTACATATAAATATCTAAAAAATGTCTTTAAAAAATTATGTTTTATTCTGTTTTCTATATAATTTGATTAATCTTATTATTATATCCTGTTTGAAGTTTTCACTATTATTTGGCCAATTTTTAACGAATTTTTTGTAGGTTGACCAAATTTGGTCAACTATTAATGAAGTGGTTTAAAAAACTCGTGAATTTTCCAACAGGGTAACACTACAAAAATAAATATTAAATTTATCGTTATTTAGTGTACTGAAAAATTATCTTTGTTTTCAATTTTCTGAATGTATTTTAAGGACTCTAAAAAATGATAGTAATTTCAAATTTTTTGTTTAATTAAATTTTAAGACTAGTACTGAAATAGGCATAACATTTCCCGAAATATATTGAATCATAATAATTTTTCCTGCATTTATAGAAGCATTCCTAAAATCAATAGATATAAAAATGACCAGGTTTATAAAGAATTAAGTATCGAAATCCATCAGTTTAGCACAGAGAGATTCAGAAAAAATCAATTGCAAGATTCTTTTGCGGAAATTGAAGTAGAATCCGGTCTGTGATTCGCTAGATGGAGATAACTCTAGAGCAACTTATTGAAATCCGACTCAAAGTGAAAAAGCTGAAAAAGATTTCTGTTTAGGATCAATTTTAAATAATTTTTTTAAAACAGCTAGTTGAATTATCATTGTTATTAGTTGTCATTGTATACACATTTTTCTTCATATGTAAATGTAATCAACTACAAAATGTTTGATTTTCCAAAATGAATATATATTCTTGCTATATGGAATAGAAAATCAAATTCTATTTAATAGTATTGATTATAGCAATATATTATAAAATATTGTAATGGCAAATAGATTCACTGTATGATATTTCACTTGAAAGTGTTCTACTTTTCCGTATTAAATTAATTAATTATGAATCAGTTAATAAGGAGTAATTGTGGATAAAAAATTCATTGCCTTGTCTGTGAATCTTTAGCTCATCTGTATCGACGTAATTATAATTTGCATTTTCAAAGAGAAGCAATAATGTAGTGGAATATTATAATTGGAAGTGCAGTAATTCTCATACTCTTTTATTGGATTGATCAGATGTATTGGAATAAGTGAAGAAATTAGAATTAGCAATCAATTATTTTAACAAAAGAATATCAAGAACCTTTCGTTGATTTTACGTAATTTTATTACATAATGTTTGCATACTAAACTATTGACAATTTTAATTTGAGAATTCTTGATAACTTTCAGTTAAATATATATTCAAGTCCCTTTTTCTATATTATAAATAAATTCTGAAAGTATTTTACATTTTTCCGATTTCATTGTTCATTTAGTTTTGAAAAAAGTCTATTACTTTCAATAATGAAACGCATAGGAGAATTAACACCGAGAAAAGAAAAGATTTACAGAATATTTTTACCTTCAATGCGGCTGTTCTTAAATCACTAAAGCAGTATAATAGACTTGAAGGAAGTAGTGGTATTGACACTGCCCCAAATATAATTGTATTAATCGTTTCGTGTTTTTGACGCATTCAAGTGCAAGATCTATATGACTGACTCTTACGAAATAAGGGATGATAATGAGATGTTTACCAAAAATAAATATCTTATGATGCTTCGTCAAATTTTTATCCAACGATTCGATCAATCACTCGTCAGTAAAAGCTCGATTCAGTCTCTGTTATTATAGGTCCTGAGAGATTCCGGACCAAAGAAAACATAGATTCTGAAAGCCGACCGTTTCGGGACTCACCTTAAACCTGGGAGCGAGAACCTGCTTGCTTGTTTGCAGGGGTGTGTCGCGCACGTTTAGTCGCCCGAGTCGTCGATCGAGTCGGCACTCCAACGTTTCCCCTCGAGAGTCCTTCGTCTGGGTAAACGGCCGGCGCGAATCCTGGCCAGGCCGTGTTCTAGTGCCCTCGAGCACTGCCCTTCCTCTTAATGGGCCGGTCTCGTTAGCCCGTAGCCCCAGCAGTCTACGACTTTTTCGGCGCGGCCGATCGCCGTGTAGCTGTCGGCGGCGATTGCTCGAACAACACTGCTGGCGAGCTGTCGGGCGCTCGGGAACGAACGAAAAAAATGCCGATTTGAAGAGAAAAAAAAGCGCGGAGGAATTTTGGTTCGGATGAGCGGCGCATTAGGAGGAGAGCACTAATTGTTTCTTGCGTCCGTCGAGCGGTAGCGCAAAAGCACACACATCTCTCGTCACGCGTTTGTTCTTCTTGCTCTCTTTTCCCTATTTCGCTCCGCTTTTTCGCTTACGAATGTAGCTGTGATTTCGAAGGAACGCTAAGATCTTGGGTAATATATATCAATTATTATTCTCAGCAGATATCGGTATTATCAATTTTAAAAAATCGTTCACTTGGTTAAAAAGGGTATAAAAGTATTTAATGTGTCATCATTTATTTTGTAAGTTTTTATGAATCTTTCCAATGCAAAACTTTTTTAAAATTATTTCTATTTATTTTTATCTTTCTTTCCTTGCTTCACTTCTCCTTGCTTTTGTTCTACTTTTTTTCTGGATCAAGTCTCTTATTTTTATCTTACTTTTTTTCTAAAATTCAATATTTTCTCTTAAACTATACTTTCAGAAGGAACTTTAGATTTCTAAATTTTCTTAGTTAAACAACTTAACTATTTATTGAAAATGAAATATTAAAAAAATCAACCTAGTATGTATTGTAATTGTAACAAAGTCCAAAGTATTGTATAAAATTGTTTGAGAAAAATTGAAGTGTGAAATGCATTGAGCTAATCAATGAAGTTATAGATTTACAGATACTTTAAAAAATTGCAGTGAATCCACAGCACGTGTTTAATTACATTCGCCATTAGTCAGTATTATTATGCTCTGCTGTATTACATTGTCAGTATTATTATGCTCTGCTGTATTACATTGTCATAACAGGTTTGCATACTTTGAAATGTCACTAACATTTATCTGCACATTTTAGTTGATAAATGCTAAATAATTCAAAAATTTTTCAACGGAGTTTACAGCTAATTTTCCTGTAAAAATAAACGATGCTTTTATTTAAAGAATTGCTATGTTATATTTTGATGTGTAAAATAGATTTACTCGTATTTTTTAAAAGATTTTTCTTAAATATTCAATCTTATTGTATTGAAGACTATCTCACTTTAAATTTAAAATTTTTTAATCTTCAAATTTAAACGAATCTTAAGTGGAAGAACGATTTGTATCAAATATCCAAGTACAAGCTTAAAATAGACTACAAGTGATAACAATGTAACGTATAATTGGAAACCTTAAGCTTCTGCCTTGATTGAGTATTTTTCAAAATGCAAATTGGTTTAAAAATATAACACTATTTGCAATGCAAGAAACTAAAAACAGGAAACACGAAATGATAACTAATGTATGTTAAGAATTACTGCTTTTCGAGTGAAAAATTTTTTTTAAAAGAGGAGTTATTTTATTATGAAAAAAAAGCTGTTTAGTTAAAAAGAAAGACTAATAAAATATTAAACGTATATTTATTATTACAGAAAAATAAACACTTTTGTAGTATTGTATAAGTTGATTAAAATGTATCGATTGCTATGGTAATAAAATTGTTTGACATAACTTTAATAGAACAAATCTTTATCTTTCTAATACGCTAATGAAAGGTTTTAAGCAAATACGCACGTGCAAAATAAGCTCTTCTAACTTATTCATTGGTTAGATCCATTATGGAGTCTAGGGTGTCAAAGGTACGTGTTAGCCCGAGTGCTAGTCTCTGATTATAGGGTACAGACTTCTGACACATTACAATTAGACTATGAACTTCAATGTATTTTTGGCCTAAATTCCCTGAAATTAACAGTCTTACAGTAATGAAAAACGGCTTTGATTTAGACAATTATAAAAAATGATTATTATTAAATACAAGATTCGGTAAACAATTTTGTTTTATAGTTTTTATCCTGCAAGAAGAAGAAGAGAAACTGAAAAAATAAAAAAAATAATCTTATTGTGCTATGAAAAAGAAAATTGAATTTCAATAAAATTTTTAATTTTTTAACGAGAGACATACAGAAATCTTTTTACTTTACTTCTTTCTTCTTTTAATTTATACAAATATCAAATAAATTGTTTTTAATTATTTTGCTTTTATAATCGTTTTTACTGAAATAGTCATTTTAGATTTTAATGCATGTAACAATGTTAATTTTCAAAATCGCCAAAAACGATTTGAAGTTTACCGTCTAATTGTAACATGCAGGAATTCTGCACTCTATAATTTATTGACGGTTAACCCGTCGTGTCTTTGACAATCTATATAGCGAACAAAGTATATATTTTTTACCCCGCGGACGCAAAATTCGATTTTTCATGCCTGTCTTGCGGATGCAAGACACACAATCTACTATATTTATAAAAAAATCTTCTATAAAATATGCTAATTATCTTGGTCTTTCTTCGAACAAAACAGTAATTTTCACGATGATTCATCTCACGTATTAATTTAAATAATGTTGCTATATTTTCAATCTAACATTGAAAATCTATGGAAAATCGATTTTTGTTTAATCACTTATAACTTCTCAACTATTAGCGGTACAGTATTTTAACTATTGACGTTAGAAAGGTGAAATCAAATCCTATCAATTAAAAAAAAAAAACGCTGCCAAGTCATTAGCAGTTAGCTTCCTCCAAACTAATTTATTGTTTCATTATTATCTCGTTTTTATTATTTTATTTCTATATGCTCATTTTAGAATTTAATGAAAAGCTAACAAAATTTAGCTTATAGCGATCATATAAATTTTGTTATTGAAATATTTAAAGTCCTAAAAAACAAAATTTTTAAAACTCCATGTACAAAACTTGATTTCGCGCAAGCTTGAATAAAAATGCATTTCATTTAATTTTTTATTTAATCTTTTTTTTTTAAATGTTGTAATTAAGAGATAAGATTTAAATTAAAATTCGTTTTGAAATTTTTGTTTTACCCTTTGCTATATTTTGCTTTATCCAAAAATTGGTCGCAATAATAGCTTTCGCGTGGCAGCCACGCTTAAAATTTTAACGGGCTTTAGGATAGGAGTCGATTGTTTGGTCTCAAACGTGAAGTTCGTGTAGTGTTTGTACAAACTTACAAAGATCTCGAATGTGTCATACAATTGTGTCGGTGAATGGAAAGTTTGTACAAATATTTAATACGTTTCATAAGCAGAAAAACTATACAGCTCTGAACATGTAAAAGATCTACCTTTTCCCAAAATTTCAAGTAATTTAAAGTAAATAAAAATTTCAACTAAATTGAATTTTCTCTAACTAATATTAGTCACATAAAAGTAATTTTTTGTATTTGATTTAAACTATATTGCTAAAGCTAATGTAAAAAGTCATAATAAAATAATAATAATATTAATATGACAGTACTACCCTGGTTGAAAGCGTAAAAGCTTGGAAGGTTTGGATTTAAGGTTTATATAATTTTGTATGTATTGTTCCTCGAATTCACGCAATTTTTTAACTTTTTTTTCTCTTGCGAAATAGTTTTGACCGTTTTTCCTGACATTTTAAAACACAAAGTACACGTGGAGAGCGAAGGTTATGTTGTGTACCAGACCAGCGAACGTCACGCGCATCAGCGTACTTACACGTCTCTTTCCGATAATTCTTTCCATCCTGCTCGTTAAGGTGGCCCTTTACCAGGTTGTCTAAAGTTAGGGGGACACGCAACTACGGAGCACCAAACTGCGTTCAACTCGCTAGTACTCAAAGAATATTTGGTAGAATATTCTCAAAAAATTCTGGGAGATTCTTCAAATCTTCTAGATTCCTAACTATATTGTTAAAAGTAAAAACAGTGTTTTTGTTTTCCTGAAAAAATTATAAACTAAAAAAAAAACTTCAAAAGAAAAAAGTCTGTTAAGAATTTTTGAAATTCGAAATTTTTTTGATACAGCATTGTTTGTTTCCATCTTATAAATGTGTGTTTGAAATTTCAGCTCTTAATATTTTATAGAAAAAATTTAGGAAATAATCTTGTGAAATAAAATCGGACGGCGGCACGAATTTTTGATATTTTTTTTACGTTTTAGTTAATAACTTTTAAAAACGTTTGATGACCTTGGGATCCTAAGGTGCTAATTGATTCGAAATTAAATTATCTTTCATTTGGTTATACTTTCATTGGTGTGTGCAATTTCTTCCTATACGATTTCTCACATATGACGGGTAAAATAAATTCTTCCCATGTATTTCCCTATTAACAGTAAATTATTAGACTTCTCTTTTAAAAATAACATAGAAAGAAATTGTACACACCAATGAAAGTATAATCAAATGAAAGATAATTTAGCATTAATTAGCAATCAATTAGCACCTTAGGGCCCCAAGGTCGTCAAACGTTTTTAAAAGTTATTAACCAAAACGAAAAAAAAAACATTAAAAATTCGGCAAAAATTCGTGCCGCCGCGCGATTTTATTTCACAAGATTATTTCCTAAATTTTTTCTATAAAATATTAAGATCTGAAATTTTAAACACACATTTATAAGATGGAAACAAACAATGTTGTATTAAAAAAATTTCGAATTTCGAAAATTCATAACAGACTTTTTTCTTTTGAAGTTTTTTTTTAGTTTATAGTTTTTTTCAGGAAAACAAAAACACTGTTTTTACTTTTAACATTAAAGTTAGGAATCTAGAAGATTTGAAGAATCTCCCAGAATTTTTTGGGAATATTCTACCAAATATTCTTTGAGCACTAGCGAGTTGAACGCAGTTTGGTGCTCCATATATGGAGTACTATAGTTGCGTGCCCCCCTTACTTGATACGGCCTAGGGAAGGGCCACCTTAAGCCGAAGTTAAGCAGTTTCCAGCTAGCAGCTCGAATGAAATAAGAAAACTATACCCTAATTAAACTAACTAGGCGTTAATTACTTAGCCTGGTAGACTGGTTAATTTTCCACCAGGGTGTGTTATATATATAATCGCGGCTTCCTTCATATCTTAACATTAGAAAAATTATCCCAAAGTTGCAGGAAAATCCAGTACGCAAATGTTGTACACTCTCCTTTTAAGCATTTGGTCACTACCCGTGTAAAAATATTTTATGCGGTATCGATCTGGCAGAAGTACCGCATTGATACGCGAAATTAGTGCAGCGGTAGTGCCGCTCTGGACACTATCCCGTACTAACCGTACTTCTCCAAAGTGATTTTGTAAATGCAATACTGGTGCGGGCTTGGTGCAGCATTGGTGTAGCATTAATGCAGCCGCTATTGTACTGATTTGATGCAGCTAAATAGCTTAACTGCAGTTTACTTTACCCAGTTTACCTTGCGCAATTTCTCGTGATGAGGGTATGCAGCCGCAGCTGCATACGCAAAAAAAGTAGATTTCTTTTCTCAGTAAAGTACGCCAGTGATTTGGTAGATGCAATACAGTACTAGTGCGGGCTTGGTGCGGCTTTAGTGCAGCTTCATTACTTTCGGCTTCGCTACTTAATTGCTCGTCTTCGTTTTGAATGTCACTGCATTCCTCGTCATCGCTTTTAATATTACAAATAGCCTCTTCACTTTCAATTTGTTCACTTCCCCAATTACCGTCAAACGAACCTAAAGTATTCGAAGATCTATAATTAAAAGGTCGGCAATTTAAAATTAACTTAAATTATTTGCATTAGAAGTTAAAGGTTAATAGTAGTTAATTAGTTTTTAAAGAATTTTAATTCAATTTAAACAATAAACTATATAGTTTACATAAACTTTTTAAATGTTCTTGTTTAACTTTATTTAGCAGCTTAAACTGCGTTGTCATTAACATCATTAAAAATCAAAATTCAATTTCGACGAACTGAAATCCTCGAAAGTAAGCCATAATAGTATATTGAGCAACAAGTGCGGGAAGGAGATTATTCCACGAGTGGAATAGCTTCCCGCACGTGTAACACACAATATTTTTTTTACCAAAGGCATAAAAATGGTACTTTCGAGGGCTTAGAATACAATATACCAGATCAATTTTTTTGTTTTTATTCATTTATTTACTTTTGGACGTATAAATAATAAAATTATATATTTATATTCCATTGAATTTAATTTTTAATAATTTTTGTTACAAATTATTTTTAAAATGTAAAAAAAGTAAAAAAGAGTAAAAAAATAAAAAAGTAAAAAAGTCGTAAAAAAACCGTGCGGGAATGGGAATGCTTTCCCGCGCACGTGAGGGATTATGAGTTTCCCTTACAGAAAATAAGCACGAGAATGTAGCATTTCAAAAATGTCCCTTTCCAAAACGGTCTGACGATGCTGCATCTCTGCGCCCAGGAAGATTTCATCAGGATGGCTCCGATCCTGGTAAAAATCGGCGCTAACATAAATACATATATGCTAAGTACATATATGTACTTGATTTGAGAAGAATAAATGGTTTTTGAAAAGTCGGTATGAATGTATAGATTTGTGTGTATGTACGCCTGGGTTTCAGCTAATTCTACTGAACGGATTTTCCTCGTTCACGGCTTACTTTTTTTATTTTTTGTGTTGGCGGATCAAAAATTGTTTTTTGGGTTCGCTGATTCGTTTTTGTTTCATGGCGAATTCTTTTTTTTTGTATTTGATGTTTTGTTTATTTTTTTAGTGAACCACAGTAAGTAAGAGATTATTTAAATTGTCTTTAAATATAAAACTACTATATACTAGCTACTTGCAATTTGGCACTAAATTCTTAAAAAGAACTTCTTCAGTATCTTGGCAATTATAGTTAAATATTCCTTTGTTCACCAAATTCTATCAATCATTGTTACTGTTTCAAAATGTAAATAGTTCGGTATTTGTTGACTTTACTAACGGTTGGCATTGATTGGCAGCATTTAAAATATTTGGAAAAAAAAGATTTATTTTATAAATAGAAGGTAGTTTTATACAGTTAAATTAGTACTTTTTTATTACAAAGTTTGATAAACATTAATTAAATCAACACTTCAATGTAGACAAAACAATTATTGCAGTTTGCTGTTTGAAAATTTAAATATTTTAATAATAACTAACAAGAAACAAAGAACTATTGTGTCTAAATTAAAAAGTTTAAATGTGATTTTGCGAGAGTACAAACATAAAATTTAATTTGATAATAAAACTTACTTCAAAGAGACCACAGCGGGGAGTCTGCAAATACTGTCCGTGATATTTATAAATCAGTATAATACATCAACGAGGTTATGAATCTCAATTGAAAATGAAGCTCGCAGAACTTCAGAAATATAGTTATTATATAAATTATCTTCATTTTCAAGAAAATTAAATTTAGATTTTCTAATTAATTATTTATTGTGAAATATTCCCTATAAATTCCGTCATAGATCCATAAAGTTATTAAGCGCAAAAAACACATTGGACGAAATAATTCTTTCATGCAGTATTGTGACTGTCCTTATTGAAATAAATGCAAATGAATTTTTTTCCAAGGAAACGATAGACGCACCCAGGCATGATTTTGCAATTGTCCTGAAAAAAAAAATAAACAATCATTGCAAGAACAAAAGCTGCTGATGAAGTATTATGTCCTCCCGATAAAATAAGAAAAGAGGTTTATAATGTGGATATTGGCGCGTGCCCTGGACTCAGCTCGCTACGGATATCGGTGCTAGATCATGGTCAAGACGAAGCATAAAGACACACATACACACACGCACACACACGCGAAAAAGGAGCGCCCAGGCGACCGTATATAAATCTCTTGCCGAGCTTTTGGAAAGCGCTGCCAGAGTGGAACGCGTCACGGTAGAAGATGTGTTCGCGTGCTCCGGTATTACATCGGGCTTAAAACCTGACTAGAATGCTTCTCGATACTGCGTAACAAACGTGCGCCGCGCGCGGGGAAGAGGCGAGCGCCTAGCGTGAAGTACGAGCTTTTACACAGCGAGCGCGGAGCTTCCCCGGGCGATATATTCAGAGAAAATGCGAGCTGAATCTGACGCGGACGCGGGTCTTAAGGATCGACAGGAGCTTTTTCCCCCCCTGGATTTATTCAAGACCTAATTCCCTTTTCTGTACCGTTTGTTACGTTCCACGTGCCTTGTGATTTACAGCGCGTTCGCAGTCATAAAAACTACCCTGGAACGACTAAATCTCTTTCTAATTTCTATTATTCGAATGCGAATAAATTTTAAACCCTTTCGTTTTGAATCGAAACTTTTGTTTGATTTGAAGAGCAAGTTTATCGATTGCCTAAAGCTTGTTAGGTCTAGGCATTGTTAATGAAATCGGAGAAACTATTTTTAAGAATTTTCAGGTTTAAGCAGCATTATTCATCTAAATATACAGCACTATTTTAGGAAAATCTCTAGAGTGAACTATGGGAGTAGCCTGTTAAGATCTATGTATAATTCGTATACATTTAACTCGCGAAGAAACAAATGGCCCGATGATAGATTACACAAATAGGAACGGAACAGCATACGTCATTCTTAATAAAAAATGGATTAATGTTTCATTTTATTATTATTGCGTTGTGCTTATTAATAAGATTAATGATGAATTGGTAACAATGAAGCTATAGTTTAATAAAGATTTTATCTTGCTTAAAAAGCCTTTATGTTATCTTAAATGTTAATTTTGGATACATTGGATCTTCTAACTAATCAAACAAGATTATTTAATCTAATACCTTTGAACAGTGGCTTATAAATCGTTTTCATAATTTGATTCATAACGCGTTCGTGCTTACTAATTCCAGTCTAAACTTTCAAAATCAATACATTAACGTGACTTCTCAGCGAATAAATTTCCAACCCCTTTTTCAATTCAATGTCACTCTTTAGGTTGTCAACTGGAATCGTATAATCAATATTAATTTATGTTTATTTTCGCGCTTTCATAATGAGTTTTTGATTCCCTCTTGCCTTGGTATTTAAATTTCTTCATGTTTCTCAAAATTACTCGAGTTTTAATTCGATTTCAGTTATACTTTCATGAAGAAAACATTTATGTAAAAATCAAATAAATTGATGAATTGAACGATTCCACGAATTAAAAGATTAAAGTAAAACATGTTGTTCGAAATTCTTTTTTTAAAACACGAATGTAATCCTAAAACTTTTAGTATTTTAAAAATTTAATTTTCTTTTTTGCATTTTTACAAAAAATCTTTTATTATTTGAAGTCGTCGTATCAAAAATTTTAATAGAGGCTGACCTCAAATTTTACTCCTTGTTTTGGGGGTCTTAAAAAATTTAATTACATTATCAGACAGTTTTAAACATATTAAGCATCCACATCGAGCTTCATGGGATTATTATTTAACTTTTCAAGCATTTTAGTAATTATAATCCGGGCTAACTCTTGGAAGCCAATTTATTTACCCGGCAAAGTTTAAAATTATTCGACCCATGAGTAATTACTAATCACTCCCCTTTCTTGACACATTACCAAGATGCACGGAAAAAAAATACGTACAGGGGAAGTCAGCGGGGAAAAAGTATTTGCCCTTCGAACGAACGATTATAATTAGGAAAAATGAACAATTATTCTTCATTCCAATGAATATCATGAAATATCAAACGGACGTCGGACGTTGATGAACGACCTACCACGGAGCAATCATTTATATAAAGTGCGTTGCGCGAAGGACTAATACTGTAACGGGAAAAGAAAAGGAGAGCCATGGCTTGCGCGATTCCACTTTAAATTTAACATTACACGGTTGAATGATCACCTCGTATAGCCGTCTGCTCGTGACAGAATCAGATACAAACGAATGGCCGAAGGAATAAAGGGCGAAAGGGGTGACGCGCCAACGAGCGCCGAAGCTAAAACACACAGCGAATTCTTCCGACGAACTCGCAACGGCCAGTGGAGCAGTGATCTTGTGACGGTGATAATTAACCGCGAAGTATACTCCAGGTACGGGCAATTTGCCGGTAAGTTAAATTCAGAACCTCGGAGAAACGAGATTACGCCCATTTGCACCAGACTTTGCCCGAGCCATTAAAAAGCTTGCACGGCCCATTTACGTTTTGCGGGCTGAGATCTTACACTTTCGCGCGATATCGGGATTCTAAATATTTCGTATATTAAAAGCTCTTCCTGAGAATGGAACGTTCGTTTAACCGGGGAAACGAAGGAAATTCGCGCTAATTAATTTTTCACGTATCTGCGGGTAGAATGTTACTACAAGCTTGGATAATAATTATTTTTTTGTTTAATTATGGAAAACCGAGTTTACTTTATTTTAAATGTTCGAAAATAATCTGCGAATTTTTCCTCGCTTCTATTTCGGATTTTTTATTTTTATTTTACATTACCTTGTTCTGATATTGAAATCTCGCATACTTATCAAAAGCATTTGTAAAAAGTAGAATCTGATTTTATTTTCAGTCCACAGTCTATCGGTATAATATTTGCTTTCCAGTCTGTGAGCTGCAGAGTTTGAATAAATTTGAATAAAATATCTTACAGGTTTTCCACCAAATCCCAACAGTTTTAGCAAATATGGTGTAAAAGGTAAGCTTGAAATTAAATTTTAAGCTTTTTATCCTTAACATCACCACGTAATTTTTTATACAAATAGAATTTTTACATTATTCTACTTTTATAATTAATAATTTAATGTTTTTGATGTAATTTTTATCTAAAAAGAAGGAAGAAGTTCAAGCGTCGTATTATTGGTAAAATATTGAAGTGGTTTCTCTTTACCTCTGCAATAAATGAGACTTTTCGAAGAAGGCTTTGATTTATAAGATTTTCTACAGTTATACTTTATTGGAAAGAGGAATATTTACACAAGTTTTCTTTTGGGAAATTATGCAATAAAGTGAGTACTAATATTATCATTGCAGCAAACAAGCCTGTAACCCGCCGTCAAGATCCACGAAAAGCAAAGTAAAAGCCTATTCTTCTTTTCTTGAAGTAGTTGTCTCTTGTGATTAATACGCTTGTTATGTACACGAAATTATATTGCAGACGATCAGGGCTCGCATTATCCGGCAAATCTAGCCAGGCAGCCGTCCCTTATTATTTAATCCAGCTCGTCAAAGTTGTACAAGTTTTTCCATGCCCCTTCCGCCGTTTCATCGGCAATTTGGGTCAAGATAGGGTAAACAAGCAGCGATAGACAGCGATCGCGCTAACCCTCGGGCAATGCCTGGAAAGTTCCTGCGTCCGAAACGCGGAGAATAGCATCCAGCCGAGTGTGCTCCTCCTCCCGGGTCTAAATATTGCCCGTAGGACATCGGTAGGTGGCGAGGGACACAGAGGCAGCAGCACCCCTTCAGCTTTTCACGGCGCATACCTACACCCACGGCCGAGGCGCTTCCTTGCCGCTGCCGGGCAAGCTGTGCGACTGCGTCGCCCCGCGCGCCGAGAGAGAATCGTGCAGCCAGCGGCTGCCGTGGCGCGGGTTATTTCAGTTGCGCGCCGCGCTCTTCGACCGCTGGAGCTTCTGTCCCGCGATCCCCGCCGAGACGGACGTTGCGCGAAATATGCGATCGCCGACTGGATCGGCAGCCGTCACTGCGATGCGTCAATGCGCAACATCTTCCGGCGAATGTCGCGTTTTTTACAGCTGCGCCTCAGCTCTTCGAGAGGAAAAGGAGTGCGAAACGTCGAGGAAGGGATTCTAATTGACTTGCTGCCTGCCAACTGTTGGTGAAAAGGTTTTCATCGGCGATATCGCCGATAAAAGTAATCGGGCAACGAGATCTGCTGCGCCGCGGAAGAGTGACATCTTAAGACGATCCATCTATCAGGCTTAAAGGTAGGAGGATATAGGGTTTCAAAGGTGGTCTCTGATTTTTCGGTCTTGCAATATTGTGGGGATTGGTTTCGTTTCACTCGAATTTCGACGTGGCTGCTTTGAGAAAAACTCAGTGTTTTAAGGTAGAAGTCGTTGGAAAAGTTTTTGAGAGAGGAAATCTGGGAAAAAGCTGCCACCGAGAGAGGAAGACTTGGGGAGTGCGCCGCGTCCTTTCAGGGATAAATAAAAATGTCCATTCAATGCCTTCGATTAACGATGAGTCGACAGGGAGATGATAAAAAATGCATCATTATGCTAAATTCGCCCTAACTTTTAATTCGAATCTATGATTTGGATTTGGACGAGTGGCGGAAGAACTGGTCGAAACAACAAAATAATATAGGTTTTATATCATCAAAAGTTTGGTTTGCTTTGCAAGTGTAGAAAATGCATAAATTACAGAAGGTTTAATTCAACAGTAAATAATTCTTTATCAACGCGTTCGAATGAAAAATTTTAGATTTACAGTTGTCACCATGTCCAATCATTGCTTAGTTTTGAAATTTAATGAACGACAAATTTTTTTTAAAATAAAAAAAATATAAACTTTAGAATTTTTAACATTTACGTAAATATTTCAAAAGTGAAAAGTTACAAATTGGTAAAATGATTTCCGCATTATTTACAAAGACTGACATATTTTATCATTTAAATTTACGTGAAAACTTTTTAAAATCCTGTGTAATTATTTGTGAATACGTATAATGAATGTCTGTAAAAATTAAAATTCTGTTTTATTATTTAGCATATTTATTCAACGAAAGCTTCTGTTTTCATCACTTTTCTACAAATTTCTGCTTTAAGATAAAAAAAATATATCTATAACTATCGGTTTTCATACGTCAAGTCACATAAACTAGTGGCCATTACGTGTGCCTCATTCACAACCGTTGAAAATGTTTTCCACTGTGTCAAAAAATATACAAAAAGATTTTAACGAGCGGTCGTATTTTGTAAAAAAAAAAAAAAAAAAAATTTTATTAACTATTTACATTTAAAACATTAGATTATTTTAAATATATACACGTTGTCAAAAGAACACGAGTCGTAAAATAAGAATCTACATTTGATTCAGCTAATCAAGAAAGCTTATAGCTTTTGTCTCCTATTTATATTTCAAGAAATTTCTTCTTAAAACAGTGACTTGGTGACAGAACTTTTCTGTTCCTAACGGAAAAGAATAATAGAACTCCATCAGATTGTTTTTTTTTTTTTTTAAATTTAAACTGTACAAAAAGGTCGACATTTCATGCATTTCGCCCTCCAGGAAAAATTATTATTTATTGTTTACGCATGATATAAAAGAAACTGTTCGCTTCTACTATTTAATGAATATCGACTATCGTTACATATTTAATACTTTTACAGAGAATTCTCGATGTACATTTAACTTTTTTGAACAATTACTTCATTATTTCATTTTGGTTCAAATTAAGTATCTATCAAAGCAATTAAAACATAATATTATGTTTAATAATACAATTTTTAGCCCCCAATTATAAAAACACAAACTTATATTTATAATATTCGTATTCTACATAAAAAGATTGAAACTTATGCGCACCGTAAAAGTCACAGGCAACACGAAGATAGGCAATAAAAGTCAAACGCAATACATTAACTTCCCCAAAACCTGGGAAGGATTTTTTACGCTTCGTCGAATCAGATAGTGTGGTAAGAATTGCTAGGTGCCAATAGCAAACTAAGGACAAATCTTTTTGATTCAGTACAAAAACACATTCATATTACATAAATTTTGTAAAACGGTTTATAAAACAAAGTTTTTACGTTGATGTTTGTCAGCTTCAATATATTATGTGAGTTATATTTTCACATTGATAAATATATTTTCCGTTAAATACAATCTTGAAAAATTTTTTAGTTGCTACACTACAAAAAAGAATTGGATTCAATTAAATTTTCAATTAATTACATTATGTGGACTCGCATTTTGCTCTGATGGAATTTCTGGAATTTCTTTGATGCAATTAATGTTGTCGTGAAAAGAACATTTTTTAATTAATCTAAATATTGTTAAATAAATTAAATTTTTAATTCAATAAGTTAATTCAATAAGTCACATCAATAGAATTTCTATGTGAAATCAACTGAACTTTTAAGTTATTTGATATAATTTACAGAAAATGCACTTGTTTCAGCTATATTTTTTTCAGTGTAAGAATTTCGAAAAAAATTTCAAATTAATTTCAAAATCAAACATTTTATGTTTAATTTTGTGATTTAATTTGCACTTTTGACAATATTAATAATTACTTTTATAATTTTATTTTATTTTTATGGATGCTGCATTTTCCAACCTTTAAAAGTCGGTAATATTCGCTCGGTCTGAAGGTGCACTTGTACACATAAATATAGACATGTTTGCAATTGATGTTTCAAATTTTTTTTATATAAAACTGACGCAAGTTTTAAAAGTTCCACATTACTTACTTTATTTATTCAAGATTTTTTTAAATCGGTGCAATGAAATCAAACAAACAAATTTACATATTTATATATTAGTAAGTACAGGTATATATGCAAAAAGAATTTGTTATTATTTAGTATACAAAGATAAATGTTCTAAAAAAAGAAATTGTGCATTTTTTTTTAAACATTTTATGATAACTTTAAATTTTAAGTATTCATTTTGAAATTTTGGTATTTTACTACCTTTTTAGGTACATTTTAATTTTTACGTTTACGATATTATTTTACATATATATATTAAGGAATGCCTTTACAACCCTTCTGTAATGTTGGATAAGTTATAGTGCTGCAAAAATATGACACTTTAAATACTTTCGAACGAAAGTATTGCAGATTATATATTTATAAAATAAATTTATAGAATGTGATTTTCAATCATATATTCAATAAATTTTTGAAAAAATTTGTTTCGTATGTACCTATGTACTTGACATAGGTAATGTAAAAAGATTGGCCTTAAAAAGTCATCTTATAAAAAGTTTTAAACTTCAATAATAATCAATGGTTAACTTTTGCAAGATATTATGTAAAATTAATTATAAAAACCAATGTAATTATTTTATTTTTTAAAATTCATTTTAGTTTTGGAAAAGCTTTCGTAATCACTGAAACTTTTATTATTAAATATAAAATAAGTTTTTGCTAAAAATTTCCTTACCAATAAAGTTCATCTCCCTTCTTGCGCAGTGGAAGCTAAAAATCACGCTACCAACGATTTCTATTTTCACAAAAAAAAACCCCATCAATTAAAAGATAGATATATGCACTTTCATATGCACTTCGAATTATTTTTCAATCGCACTCGTTGCTTACTCCTGCCACTCCTGTCTATTTTGTATAACGCTCGAGTTTTTTTTAATTGGACCAGAATTTAAAAAAAAAAGTTAACAAAAATAGTATTTTTCAGTTTCACAATAGTTTTTTTCATATTTTTATATTTTCACATTAGTAAACACATTCCAAAGTTAGAACGAAATTGATAACCCAAACCCCAAACATATAAAACTTTTCTTGCATGTTTGACAGAAAAATCTATATAGCCACTCACCTAGATATAGAACGATAAATAAGATAAAAGCTATCTAAATGTTTATATAATTGCACTAACTAAGAATCTTAGGAAACAATGAAAAAAATCAAAGTTTAAAAAATAAAAACTTTTTCAAAGGAAATGGTTGATCTTAAAAATTAATAACCTTAGAAGTATTTTAAAAACAAGTATAAGTCATATCATCTTTAAGAAGTTTTATTTTAGCTTAAAATTATAAAAGATAACTCGAAATTTGTTACATTTTATTTTACTCAAATCTGTTTTTTTTTTTATTTTGAAAAATGAATTCTTGTTATCGTGAAGTTTTCTCTTTAGAGGAAGTAATATCACAAAGATCACTGGATCAAACACTTTGAAACAAACGCAATGAATGTTATTATGCGCAATAACTGCCAGCGATTTAAACTTAATCTTGATAATAGTCTTTCCGGCGTTTGAAAAGTTTTGATAGCTTTGATACGAATAACAAATAACTTACTCGTTCAATCAAAGAATTTCAAAATCGTTCGCGATTACCTTTCATCAGTAAGGAAGCAAATAAAATGATCTCTCATTATGTTAACACCATAATACGTGTATATTCTGTAAAGATTTCATGAAATCACGAGATTGAATGATAAATGCTTTAAATAAATACATATATGTATATAATTATAATAGATTGAAACAGATATTTTTTAAAAGATAAATATTATGTGTAAGAATCTACTAATTTAACGTACATTGCCAAATTTGCTGTAAATCTAAAAGTTAGCAATTAACATCGATTTCTTTTAAATCATGTCGTCTAAGAGTTTGCAACTTTTTGAAAAACAAGTGTTCGGTTGAATAGTCACGTTACTGAAAAATCCATAACCCGAAAGTTATAAACAATCATAGTTCGAGTTTACAAAGTTTCATCTATTCGTCTAAAATTTTTATTGTAAATCGAAATGTGTATGTGTGTACCTTGCTAACAAAATATCTGGTTATAAGCAAAGTTTTCAAGAGTTACGATTATATAAATTTTATTGTTACCTCTTATGGAAGACTTTTAAACTTTTAAAAGTAATAAAAAAAACTTTGTATTTGTAAATTAAATCACTAATTTTTGAAAGCTGTTTTTTAAAGGAAGGAATTTTTAAAAATGTTAGATAATTTTTAAATTACTAGAATATATATATTTTATTCTCAAAATAAGATTTTTTTATCGACGTGAAGACTAAATTTGAGTACGTTTGTTTTTCTAAATTTAAGTACTGATGCTAAAACGTTCAAGGTCAGAAATTGAAAGTGGCGGCGTTGAACTTCACTTTGAGCTGTTATAAACCAGATGTTTGGCATCGTCTACTTTCAAAATTTATTTCTTAAAAAGTAAAGATACTATATATCTTATTTTTCGATGTTATACTTACGTTTTATAAATACATTTTAAAAAACCTAAAAATTTTAGATTTCTTAATAATTTCATGATTATTATGATGATTTTTTTCTTATCTATGTAATAATATAATCATTTTGATTAAATTAGGTTTTGACGTTTAATAAGTACTTTTTGTTGATTACTATAGTTATTTATATACTTAAAATTTTTTAGTGGGAAATAATAATAATTAATAATGTTTGGACAAGCAAAACGCAAATTAAAAATTGTTTAAATAAAAATTGGTGCTAAATCTGTAAAATTTTATTTAAAAAACAATGAAGATCAATGGACCTTTGTAATAATTTTATAGGAAATAAAAAAGAAGCTATAAAGCTGATACAAATTAATAAGTGGCTACAACGCTCAAAGTAAATCTTGAAGCTAAAAGAAAATTTGAGAGGCAATTAATCTCGTATCGATTGTGTTCTCACGGAGATACGTACGTCCAATGAATAATTTCGCTGAAGAAAATGAATTTCTCCGGGTGAAAAATCGGCAGCTCCTTTCCTTAATACATTGAATTTATCACGCGTCTCAGAATGAATTACAGGAGCATAAATTCAGCCGCGGGGTTATTATCGGCGACCGCGAATTGCGTGTTCATCCCGCGATCGAGCGCGCCAATACACGAAGGATAAAAACGGAACGCCTCTGCAGCTTCGCCTCGATATATATTTTATTAGAGTTATTTAAAGGAAAGGATTTGATGGTCCCATAAAGTGCGCCACTTTAGTGAATTCAAAGCGTTTCATCGAAGGCGTTTGAGAGCCCGGCGCGCTTAGCTTAGCTCGCCGAGTGCGTATACGCGATCAGGCCAGCTCGGCCGTCTGCTTTAGCCGCCGCGACACTTTTACGAGCGCGTATGCGCCTCGGCGTTTTAGTGAAATATGCAATGGGGTGAATTACATGTTCGCCGGGTGCGCCGAGCGATAATAAAACGTGCGACTGATGCTACAACTGAGCATATCGACGCGTCCCCGCCTCTCTTTCTCTCTCTCCCTCTCTCTCCTTTATCTCTTGTGTATCTCTTTCTCATATAGCGGCTCGGGGATACACACCTTGCGGATAAAATCTTAACGCATCCGGCGCGTTCATTTCCGGCGCGGAGAACCGCCCAGCCGACGCTTATCCGATGAATCCTCCGCGCGCCGTTTGCAATTTGCCGCGGAGATCTTGCCTCCCGAGCTGCTCTCCTCTCCCAGACCTCGGAAGACTTGGGGAGATTTCGCCGAATATATGCATGAGCGGGTGAACTAAAGACTTGGCCTGTTACGAGCGCGCATTTACAGGCTCGAATTAAATGGTCCTTATTCGCCGGAGTTAAAATCGAATTGAAAAGCCGTCGCGACTTAGCGAGTGGATTTGTCGGTTTGCTCCTCAATTCCACGCGTCAGTTGCTTCATAAGTTGATCCCGTCGAATATTTCGGAGTAACCTGATTATGTGACGACGAAGTGTACCTTGTAAATATTTATTCTACAGTTTTAATAATTATCATATAGATTCAAAAGCCCAAGTAATAAACATCGTTGTCAATTCATAGTACATGAATAAACTATTAAAATAAATTTATATTTCTGTTTTTAAAAGAATGTGACGTATGCTGCAACGTGATAATCTAGTTCCAGTAGGCTAAGCGAGTGTGGATAATCTTGTGTTGGCGACAGAGCCGAGAGCTTTAGTTATGCACGAATATGTGCACGGAGAAAAATTTTCTAGTAAAAATTACACTAGTACATTTTAATTTGATCATAGACTGTAAAAATCCTAAAAAATTGTCATAGTTTCTAATAAATTTTACGAGTTCAATGATAAATTTTCATATTTAGACTTGTAAAATTTACTATGGACATGGTAATTTTTTAGGATTTTTACAGTCTATGATCAAATTCAAATGTACTATTGTAATTTTTTTAAAAAAATTTTTCTCCGTGTGTATTTGAGCGATTGGTTGTGCACAGATACTATTGAGTCGTCGATGCGAGAGCCCTGAAAGCGCATCAAAGGTGGAAGCAAACTGTGAGCCAAAAATGTTTTTACGTCTTTTTCGTACCGCGAATTCTTTTTTTCATCGTTTCAAAACCTCCTCTGTAAGAGGTAGAACAGCTAAATCGAAGTACGATTGGGGACCTTTCGAGCGGAATATTTAGCCTGCATTTTATAGCATTCAATTCCGCGTTTTCGTTCGATGCAGGATCGTATATTTATGAAAGCTAATTTACCGAGAATTACCTTTTTATTACCATTAAACACAACCTCCTTTTTCACTTTAATTAAAGCGAATGTAGCCCACTTCTTGAATATCAAATTACACGTACTCTGCACTGCAGCTAATGATCAGATCTTTTGTTAGCAGTTCGGCTGTTAGTACCGAATACACTAGAGAGCCCTCAGCATTTCAAGAACATTTTCAGCGTCCGATACAATTTCAACCGAGCAAATAAACGCAATGCATCTTTAGATCAATATTTTCAGCTGCATCTGTTACTTATATCTATTTCGATACCCATTTTCCTTCTTCTTTTTCAAAAAATTGCTCATTTCTTCGTTATTTATCATTGATCATATTTATATCGACTGTGCACTATCGTGCATTGTTCATTCTGAAATTTATTTCACCGAATTAAATAAAAACCCATTCTAGGTAAAAGTCAGCTGAGCGTCGAATTGATTGCTAGTTTTTGTGTTGAACCTATCTGATGCAGACATCACTTTTTTGAACAACGTATACTAAACTTATATTTTATTTCTTTGAAAACTCGATTTATAATATAGATATAGATGATCTTATTAAACGGGGTTTATTTGATTTTGGAGCTCTATACTTATACCAGTCCGCACACATATCATGAGAATTTCTAAACTATTTTAGAAAATACTTTGAATATTTTCGAGAAAATTCCTATATAGACTCCCTTGATTATGACCGTAAATTGAAAATGTTTACTTAATCGTTTTATTTACTGAACAATTTGTTGCTGAATTAATAATAGAATGTTAATTTCGATTATTTAAATTGAAAATTTTGTTTATTTAAATTAAAGTTAAAATTACTTGTACGCAAATTTATTTTTACGGTGCATTAAAATTGTTATTAAGTCATTGAAATGAAATCATCACTGAAGGTGAGCAAGAGTCATGCAAGGATAGTTTAATGAAATAAGTTTAAGAAAGCTTCGTATCCGTCAGTAAGTTTCTAGCGCATAGCTTTTTAGAAATGTCAAGAAGTTTTAAATAGATCCACTAAAAATTAAGCCCAGTAAAAAAGTACAAAAACTTTTAATAGTTTTGAATTTTTACTATCTCGATCTTTCAGAGATTACACTTAATTGCACAGTGCCCGATGATTCGTATCTCAAATACTAGACTAATTCTGTAAAGTTTAGCTACTACCACCCAGACAAACTTACACCAACTATAGAATTAATATTTTATCTACATCCCAAGTCTTGTTAGAGTCTAGTTGTACTCTTAAAGAAATAATTATTTGATTAGGCAAATTAAACGAGCAGCCGAGGCGAGGGACGAGAGCGCAGCGTTTAACTGTAATTTCATGCGCTCTCGGTGCTCGGCGCACAAGAGTTTCTTCCCGGTCCTCGTGCGCGCGTAAACAAGGAGACCTTGTCGCTTAATGGTAGGCCTACCGGAAACCATATCGGACCCGCTAAACGCCGAGAGAGCTAAGCCGACCCGCAAGCCGCATCGGAAGAGAGAAGATAGCCTGTCAGATAACGGCGACCCTGATTTATCGCCTAAGCCGAAGCGCCCCCCAGACTATCCGCCTTCGGATAGCGAGATATCAAAGCCAGAATCCCCGTCTCTCTCTCTTTCTCTCTCTCGCCTGTTAATTACCGCTATCACGCTTTATTCAACCAGCGCGCAAATTATGCCATCTGCGCGCGTGCGCCGAGATTTCGAGAAGTGCGTGCGCGGCGCTTCGGGGAGCATAAAAATTGCACGCTCGCAATTACATTCCCGGAGGCGTGAAATATATGAATGATACAGAGCACGCGGACCGCGCGGGAAATGCTCCCATGACGCGCGAAACGCACGGAAGCCGACTCGATGAGCATCCGTAAACTGTGCCGGAACACGCCTGGAGCCCTTCCCACTGAATTAATCGTCTTTAGGGCCATTTTTTTACTACCGGCTTTGATAAACAGTTTAATATGCCGAACTAACTTCAATTGAAAAATGATGCTGATTCTTTGGTATATTGTAGATTTCTTGTACGAGATGATTGATGGCGCGGATGCAGGTGACGCTGAGTGCAACAGATGATAACGAATAAACAAATTAGATCGGTTATTGAAATGCGTAGGTGCTTTTCAAGTTATACTATGGATTGGTTTCCGAAATACATGCACGCGTGTCTCGGGAAATTAATTAGAATTTTAATTGATGACTAATTAACTGAAAGAAAATGGATTCATCAATTTCGTTTAATTTTACAATTCATTTATATATTGTATTTAATTTAAAAAACTACTTCTTTCTACAACTGACTTACTAAATTAAAGAGTCTTCGGCGTTTTGAATAAAATCACGTACATCTCTAAAACTCGACGCTAGTGTAAATAAACTATGCCAGATTCATTTATGAGAACGAAATTCTATGATTGACGAAGGCATTTTCGAAAAAATCGCTTTCAAAAAATTCTTGTTTTAACATGTAGCCTACTTATGGGGCTTCTCAACAAAATCGATTAATACTCCGAAATAAAATCACGAGTCTCCGTGAAACAAAGATATATTTATACTTTTGATTTTGAGAAACCCATTAGATCAATAACAACAATATGTTCACATATTCAATCAAAAGAAAATTGCAATTAAATAAAGTACTAACAATGAGATAAGCATCGTATAGTTACCGCTAACGCGCATACGTCGTTAGTTTCTATAATTCAAATAACCTGAATGAAATTATCAATTGGCAGGGACGTAAAAATTACACAGGATACCCCGGTAAATTGGGATAACCTTGGTTTTCACAGATTCAAAAAAGCATTTCACAGATCGAAGAAAAATGTTTCCATTTTTCCCACTTTTTGGGGGCACATTTCAATGTTTGCATTTCAAAATATCTAATATCTTTAACAAATGGAATTCGATTTCTATCAGGGAATCAACTACTTTTCTAAATAGTTGCCATGGATATTTCTCTTTGTATTATACAAAACGAAAACAAAAATTACGAAATATGTATAAGATTATTATAATTTTAAAAGTATCACGACATCCCGTGTAAAAAAAAGTCTTGCTCAGGTCTTTCTCAAGTCAGGCTTCAAAGGTACAAAAAAAATAAAAATTTTTTCATTTGGTTCTTGGAAAAAAATATTAGTGCAAAAAGTAGGTCATTAGGATAAATTTTAATGAATATCCCAGAGAAAAGAAAGAATAACATTACTCGCAGTCCTAATTACCTCCTCAACATAAGTTCGAGCAGTTTATGTAAATATACACACATTTCTCTTGGAAAAATTTAATTAAGCAGAACAAAATTAGTGTTGAATGTTCCTGAGATAAAGTGTTATAATGGGATAAGCCCAAGCATTTGAGTATAAACAAAAGCGCGGTAAGCTTTATAGTTAACGGCTAAAGTTCATCATCGATAGATTAAAGATAAACATAACTGTCGGAATACACATCTGTAGAATAAAAATTTAAACAAACTACAGACGTTAAACGTTAATTTAGAATCAAACTGTAGAGAAATTTTCTGTAAAAAATTTCATAAATATTTCATTCCAAAAAACTCGTGAATAATATTTCTATTTTTAATTATCAACTTACTAACAAAATCTGAATATATAATTATAACTAAACTAGTACACAATTTTTATACGAACATCGAAGGGACGATCATTATAAAGTTTTATATTCTTATTATCAGTCTTATTATTAGAATGAAAAGATGAGAGGCTATGAACAATTTTACGAAAAAAAAAAAAATTACAAACTTTCGGAAAATTTCGTAACCTAAAGTTCAGGTTTTCTCCTTGTAGATTAGAAATACTTCGTAACTGTTTTAAAGAAGTGATTAAAATTTGTAAAGAAAATACTAAAGAAACTTTTAAACTTTTAAACTTTCTATTTTTTATTGTAAATATCGGTAATTCCATTTTTGTTCCTTCAAAGCTAAGCGAAAATTATTATATTTTAAATTTATATTATAAATAAAAATAATAATAATCTTTTCTCTTGTCAATATACATCAATTTTGATCATCTGCAAAGTTACTATCAATAACTAATTCAATATACGCAGAAATATCAATTTTGCTTATGTAACAATCAATTCATTTTGTTATAAATAACAGTATGATGACTAGAATTCACATGAACAGTCAATATCGTTATCAAACGCTCTCAAAGCTACCTCATTATAAATCTATTATGAGAAAACAATGACTTTAATCATTAGCGTATCAGATTACCCAATTTAAAAGATATAATTGTTAATAACTTACTCTTCAATGTACCTAAATTAATTTACTTTGTAGAATCTTAGAATAAATGTTCTACTTTTAAAATATGTAATTTAATGTTTTACTATTTTATGCGAACTCCAATAAAAACTTAAACTATTTTATTTCGTAAAAATAACAATACGTTTAGAAAACCACTAAACGGAAATAGTTTATGCTCGTAACTTCAGGCTATTCTAGATAAATCTCTTGAATCGTGTGATATGTGTACAGAGTCCCTATTGTGTTTGATACTCAAAAAGTTAATAGATTCTCTATTTTTTCATCAGTTCACTAAACTACTTTGAAGAAAAAAGTTAAAATATTAGTTTATAACATGCAGCCGCTTTTAACTATTTGCAAAATCTTAAATTTATTAAAAAGGTTTAATATTCAAAATTTTCAATTATTTTTATAAAAAAGAAAATTTATAAAACCGACTTCAAACTTGTAAAAACTATAAAAATTAGAATCAATTATTCTTGCTACAAAAAATCTTACTGCAGTTTGTAATAAAAGAAATATGTTATATCTGTTTGTACTCTTTCTCATCAATATCTTTAGCTCCAATATCTAAGCTTTTCTTGATTTCTTTTGACCAGATAGACCTTCGAAATAAGTAGATATAACTAATTACTTTTTTTAGCGTAGTTTTTATCGTGTTTACAATAAATGATTAAAATATTATGCTGTCCAAGCGGATGATTCCTTTTATATTGATTGATTGGTAATCATTCTATAGTTCAAATTCTGTGCCGTGTTTCCGCGCAAAATTTTCTAGCGTGTCATGAACGTTCGATCACATTGATTGACACCAAACGCACGACAAATTGAGTGCCGTTACCTTCGTCAAAATCTTAACAATATAATTATCTAGACTAATTCACGTGCTTACTAAAATATGGCTGAGCATTGCTCTAATATACATTGTAACAAACTGCATCATTACTTTTAAAAACGTCAAAGATATTGGAATGACCCTTAGTTCTGTGTTATTCTAATTTATAGAGAAGCAAATAAAGTTACATGAAATTTTGCTAATAACTATGATAGCTGCGTAGATTTTAAAAGCCTAGTATAACCTTAGAATCAAATTTCAGGATTATTAAAAGATTAAATTCTGTTAATTTCTGGGATCAAATCATAAGTAAAGATGTCAAAACAGTAGAACGAGAAGTTTTATTATTTTATCGATCTATTTACGTCTCCAGAACTCAAAACAAATTATTCCTTTATAAATCTAAAGTAGGGCGCAGAAAAACTTGAAAAAATTGCCTATAAAAAGCAACGTGCGAAAGTAGTACCACGTAATAGAGCTTTTCAAAACATAAATTTTCCCAAAAAATCGAATCTGTAAAGTGGAAGCAAAACGGGAAAAAATATGCTGACACTTCAAAAAATACGATGGGATTATATCGGAATCGTTTGCATTCTGACTAAACGTGTATCTTTTTCACTGATTATTAGAGAACTGTACACTTTGCACATATTTTTTTCCGCTTTCCTTCTACTTTGCAGATTCGATTTTTTATTGACGTTCATGCTTTAAAAATCTCTCATAGCTCTTTAAACACAACTTATTTTAACATCCTCCTTTATCAAACTATATATCTTATAATGTTTTTTCGATCAACGGACGATTCGAAAATATTTTCTAGTTAACGAAATTCACATAGAACAATGGAAAAGAAGTATTTTTCAAATGCTTGAACAGTCATAAAAATGTAATATAAATACAATTTATTATTTACGGTGCTGAAAAAATGTTATACTTAAATATGGGAGAACTCTGTTTGCGAGAATATATTACTTGATGCGATGAAACATATAAGCAGAAATCGATTTGCGGAAGAAGAAAAGACTGCTTCCTATATAATATGCGGGCTAGACTCCGGGCCACAGTGAACGCTTAACTAGGGGCAAAAGCTTTGGGCTTTCGAGAGAATTGGTATCGAAATGACCTTATTTTCTTTAGTATAGGCAGTCGATTTCTCTACGTGTCAGAATGATACTCGCGCTGAAATATTTGTATGTATATTGAAAATGTGCGATATAGCTCAGGCAAGTCACGATATAGAAATATCAACAAAACGACTTTTTTATATGGAGAAGAAATACACGGAAGCTAAGGGCTTTTATCATAAAAGCTTTTGCGAAAACGTACTACCTCGAAGTTAGAAAATGTTAAAATTAAAAATAATTAGTTTCTCGAAAAAATTTTAATTGCATATTTTTAAATTTTTAACTTAGCCTTGCATATATAATTAAAAATACATAAACATGAATACTTATAATTTCTAGTTGTACAGAGTTGCAAATCCTATGCGCATAATTATCGTGACTTTATCACAAGTCACTTTATTAATGACAGCTTTTCTGTTTTACATCTTTTGAAGTTCTTCGCTAAATTACTTTCTAATACGTGTTAGGTACGTCACGTAATTACTACTAAAAACAATAAACAATTTAATAAACCAGATTTTATTTAAATTGCTTGGAATATGTTTTTATTCCGTTTTTCATAAGATGTACTCTAGGTATAGTTTATTTACAAACATATAATATTATAGTAAACATGTTTCACGCTGCTGCTATGCATTTCGATAATACATGTTGATACTAGAATGCAAAACAGGCGATTTTCGCACGAGTATAATTTGTTGTCCAGGAGAAGCGTGTGTGCTTGCGCGAATTATATACACTACAGTATCAGAATATAGCATTTGGCGCACAGTGGGTCAAAAGTACTATTTCGTAACAATAAAGAGCGTAAAATTTTACACCTACGAGGAATTGCCGTGTACGAGGGCTGGCTGCATCAGTCCCAGCTTCACACCCGTGGGGAAAACACCTGCTTCATGCAGTACGTCTATTGTATCTAATTTCCAAAAATTAAATAGAACTAAATTTTGGAAAAAAATATATTACCTTATTTAAATGTGATCTGTTTTATTAAAAAACAAGGATGATTCTAATCATACAATAGAAGTCTAAAAAAGAAAATTCTTCCACACTAAAATGATTCCATGCTGTCTATAAATTATTCAAAAATGTAAATGTTGTAGTCGTTATACCGTACGGCCAGCAAGGTGAAAATTAATCTGACCCGTTATAGACCTCGTATGTGTGGCGAACTTTTGTGCGCGATATGCAAAAAATATGTTGCTGAGAGTGGCCACTACGTGGCGGCACGACGCACCGTGATTAAATTAGCGTATCAACAACGCTTAAGGGCGTCGGAGGAGCATTCAATTGCCTCCACGTTGCAGTTATTCCCACTATTTTAGCTATCGGAGCAATTATACATGGAGTATAGTTTTCGATACAAGTGCGAAAATACTATTTTTCATCACAAGTTCGTAAAATGCGATTTGATCTCTTCCCATTGTCTGTGGTGTCCCCATTGTCTAGTCAGATGGCGGCAGATGGTAAATTTCATTTATATTATTCAAAATGGTACCATTATATGTCTGTTGAAATTTGCGCCTACTGCAGTTCGCGCTGCGCCGGGGTCAAGGAGTGCTTTGATCTCGATGCCTCCTATTTTCACGTCTAACCAATACCTAGGATAATCAGTTGGATTCTCGACGTTTGGAAAATGAATAATTTCTACGGGGATTATCCCTTCTTTTGAGTTTATTAATTTCTCTGGGATCTTGTATGGTGTGGGCTGCGTGGCGGTCCTATTCACACGGCTATTTACATGTTTTTCTTATTTTCTAATTTCCCGATCTTTACCCGAAATACCGAAAACCCCTATATAAGAAATATCGTAAAGATACTTATGTTGCTTTACTCTGTCGCCTCGTATACCTATAAGTGGCACGCCATGCTGAGCACCGTGCTCGGCACACGCTGATATCTGGGTAGTGGTATTCTGCAATGTTGCAGAAATATTTTAGCGGAGGATGCAATATTACAGAAATATTGCAATGATATTGCAGTGAGACTGTGCGGCAATATATCATCCCGCAATATTAAAAAGGTATTAAAAATTGCGTGGCAAAATATCACTCCGCTATTGAAGAAATATTGCAGCAAAATTGCGCGACAATACATCAATATTGCAGAAATCTTTTTGCGAGACTGCGCGGTGAAATAATAATTCGCCATTTTGCACCAATGTTGTAGCGACATTGCGTGTCGAGATACAACCCCGCAATATTGCAGGAATATGACACCGAGCTTGCGTAGCGGATGTCACCACGCAATATTGAAAAAATGTTGTAGCTCGGTTGCGCGGCAATATATCATCCCGCAATATTGCAGGAATATTGCAGCGAGATTGCGAAACAATATAGCATCTCGAAATATTGTAACAAGATTGCGCAGTGAGGGTTACGACGCGATATTAAAAAAAGTATTGAAAAAATATTATATTAATTGCCACGCGAAATTTTAGAAAAATGTGTGTGTGCACTGAATATTACAGCAATGTTGCTGAAAAGTCGCCAATGTTGCCGTGCCATTGCAGTATTGCAGCAATATTGCTACGACAGTTATTGCTATGTGGGAAGCGAAAAAAAGAGAATTTTTGACTCGCCATCACAAAAAAAATGAGACGTGAAGGTAAAAATCCTTTCAGTGCACGCGCGCGCACACACACATTTTTCTAAAACCATTTATTCTTGTTCCTGATACCTCAAAATAAAATTACAACACGTTTTTAGAACAACTCCAAAAATATCACAAAACTTTCTCTAGGAGGAAGCAGAACTTTGCACTAGATCACAGGCGCACCGGAATAAGGATTTTAATAACAGCGATAATCAAAACCACGAAAATTCATATTTTATTAGTAGCAGACTAAAATTTTTGAATAGTACTTCAGTATTGAGAGGGTGTACTTATATAAAGTTATTTAAAGTTAGAATTTTGTTTATATTATAAACATATTATTATTTATTTAACCTTTGATAAATATCATGGTATATTAAAATATGTTCTCCTTTTTTATTTAGCTCCCTAGTATGAATTATAGCAAATAAGCCTTGACAATATAAAGTAATTTTAGTTGTGATAAATGAAGAGAATAATATAAGTCAACACATGAAAAGTTATTCTTCAAGATTCAACTTTGTAATAAGTTCAGGTATCTAATGTACTAAAACGGCGTTATATCCCTTAATCTTGTTTGATTAATCGTAGGTGGACAAAATCGTAGTTTAAAGATTTTACTGAAAGTATAAGCATTATTATTAAACATTTAATTACAGGGAAGCAGTTTAATTAAAAAAAATGCTCAGATCTAAAAACTGACGAAGAAACGAGTGTTAACGTAGAAATTAATTTAAACGACAGCAAGTCAAATTTAAATTAAATGAAATTTTTTAAATTATTTTCAACTTAATTAAAATTATAATTGCCTAAAAATTGCAAAGTACTGAATATTAATTCATAATATATTTTGAGAATTCAAAAATAATTATAAAAATTAGTCAAGTGTTCTTTGAATAATCCATATTCATAAACTTGTGTTGGAATTAATAATTTTATATTTAATGATCCTCTAATTGTTATCCAAGTATACTACAAATTTGTGATGAATCACTTGGCTTTTGAGTACGAGATTGTAATTTTGATTTTAAGTAATTCAATATTCAGTTTATATATGATTAAAAATGATTAATCCTCAAGAATTAATTAAGAAAAAATAGAAAACTGGAAGAAAATCATTGATCATTAGGTCAAATAAGTTTATCATTCACCGACTATTTTTTAACTTTGCAAGAAAGTTCTACTTTATTTTATGCGAGAGAATCCTTTTTATTTTATGGCACAAAAATGACCAGCTACGCTTTTTCCGTAGAAATTAATAAAAATAATACTTTCAATAATTTATAAAGTCGTAAGAAATTGTAATTAAAAAAGTAAGAAAAATTAAGAAAGTTAAAGTATACGGCACTTGGCTATAGCTCGTTCTTGCAATCCCGGGGCAACCTTACATTGCAAAAGTAGTGTACGTCGAGACGAAGCAACTTTCGCCTTCTATTCGTACCCTCCTCTCTCTTTCTTCCTTTCTCTCGCTTGTTTTGTCCTCTTGAAAGAGATAAATAAACGGTAGAGCGAACGCTCGTCTTCATTGCGCTCGGCTTCGTACGCTGCGTTTAGCTTTCAGGATATATCTCTGTTATTGTTCTGGATTTACGTATATAACAGTAAAAGCTGACCAATCCTTCAAGCCTGTCGTCTAGCTGCTCCTGTGTTAAATAGTCGAGGAAAACTAAGAAACGAAGACAGTTTATACAGCAGTGCTGCGGTGTACAATAACAGCGAAGAGCCCGCAAGGCGAATTAATCATTTTCGAGAATAAGAATTAGCAAATAAGAAGGACGCGAATAAGAGATGAAGCGGACAAAGCGATACTCTTATTAATTTGTAAGAATAGCTTGGTAATAGGCGAATTACAAATGCGTTCTGCAATGCGCTTAAACTACAAGTCTCTACTTATGAAACGATAGATAACGAAGTTTTCTAAGATTCTATGATTTTGTGAAAAGATAAAACTGAGATTTACTTTCGAAATAAATTATTATTTTCAATATTAAACATTATTTTTAATCTCTTAAATTACGCAAATAATTTTCGAAAAAATATATATATATTTTTGTATAAAATAATTTTATAAATAGCAAGCTTGAATTTCTATCAAATAAATTGGGCACGAATAGCATCATTTACCATTTTCGTACGTCTCAAGAACGGAGTAACTCTCAAGCGTGTCAAGTAGAAAAATTTCATGAATTTGTATCACCATGAAAGTATAATATAAAGATGCAATATTAAACAATCAAAATATCAAAATTTTATCTGTAATTGTATCGAATTACTCTACAAAATCAGATCTTTTCTATGAGATATAACATTTTCAACAGTAATAAGATTTAGAATTTAATGCTTACACTGTACATTTTCGTTTTCCATATTTCGCTTGCATAATTTAATTTCGTATTTTCCGTTTCATACCAACTTCTTACCGTTCGTCTTACGGAATACATCTAAAAAATACTAATGTAAAGAAATTTTGTACTATTGTTAATATATAAAATAATATAGGAATTTTATGTGATGTGCTTTTGTAAATAATTGCATTCCACGGGGCTTATTCTAATGTAAAATTTTATATCTAATTATAATAAATCCAGCTCTGTTTTAATACGAAAAAAATTAAATTTTAATTAATTAAAAATCGATTTTAATCTTTTAAGGTTTATTACATTAAAAGATGCACTTTTTAACGACTAATTTGAACCAATATTTTATAATAAAGATAATTTTTAATTAATTCAATCTTATACCTCTTGAATTATGTTATTCATTACATCATACTAATTGGAACGAGTAGCTTTGCACAGTTTGAATACCGTAGTCGTATTACCAATTAAGGGTCAATAATAATTAATCATTTCAATAAACAAGAACTTTATAAACGAAGCTAAAACATTTGATAAATCCGATCGAAAATATTATTCGGCTTCGGATTTCAGGGCTTTTTAACGAAGTATTATTAAAAAAAATAGTTCTAATAGAATAATAGACTATTTCATTATACGGTAAGACGTCAACGATACCAGTTAAAAGTCTAGCTGTGAAATAAAAAAGTCGAAACCCAACTGCACCCTACTTTTATAGCCATACATTTTGTACCTGCTTTAATTAAAAAGCGCGATTCAGTATCATTATTGTTTCAAAAAGATTTTAAAACTGGTCTCAAGAAAAAGTAAGATAAATTAAATTTATAATACCTAAACAATTATAAAATAAAGAAGCAAAAAATTATAATTAAAATGTATTAAAATTTAAAGAGTATTTTATAAAAAGATTTAATATTATTAATTTAAATTCTAATATAATAGGCAAAGTAAAGAAATGTATTTATCTAAAATAAAAAGTGTAAAATATATTTTTTAAGAAATATAAAAATAATTTAAGATGATAAATTATATAATGATATATCCTCTATCTATTACATTAGTAACGGAAAAAGATATTTTGTTTTATTAGTTTATTTTTATAAATATGAAGAATGATGATTCCAACTTCTTTGAATTTCTTAAAAACTTTACTTATCCTTAGGCATTTTCTTTAATCTTGTTTTGCACTAACTTATCAAATTGCCATTAAAGTGACCGCAAGATATTTTTTCCATTTTTCAACAAATAGTTCAGCTTTTCAGCTTTAGCACTTAAAGTGTCTCTTTCGTTGTTCTCTTATCTCGCCGGAATTTCCACTCACTTTCGGAAGACTCTGAAAAGCTAGCCTTTAGGCTAGGCACATTTTATTCCAAAAGTTATTTAACCTTTCGTGTTCGGATAGATGTTACAATTTATGTTAATTTTAGTACTAAAGTATACACGCGTACCTTCATGTTCGTTTACTTATTTACTAAGTAATTGTTTTTTTAATAATCGTCTTAAGAAGTTAGGTACACTTAGAATTTCTTTTCGCGCAAATTGCTTTCCACGAGGCTTCCATTGAAGAATAATGTATTCTTTATAGTCCTGGAGTAGACGATTCAATGTAAGTTGAAAACAAAAATTTAAATCAATATAAATCGTACTCAAAACTTTATTCTCGAAACGATATTTTCTAAGTCGGTGTGCACGATATCTCGAGAACGGCTCTAACGATCGCTATCAAATTTTAACCACTTGTTTACAACATAATTCTGGTGTACTTGAACGATCGATATTGTAATTCAGATTTTTTTCTTTTTTTCTATAGTCGCAAAATGAGCTATTTTTACCGAAAGAAACGAATGCGCAATTTTCTCAAAAATTAATATTTTTGAAAATTTTTTCGTTCAAGTACGCAGAAATTTTATTATTTAACTAACCTCACCGGGTTTTTTGTTTGAGATGATCTAGTCTTGAGTTCTACTGCACACCGCAAAACACCTTTTTTTTTTGGACCTCTGCGAAATTTATTATAACCTGTTATTTTTTGCTATTTTCATTCAAAAAAAATTTACGTGACTTCTTTGGATGATGATAATTTAAATTCAAGAACATTCTTTTATAAATAATAAAGCCCGTTGTTAAAATTCCTAAAAGAATTCGTAAAAAAGCGTGTTCTTTCGTCTTTTAAGTGTACCTAACCCTTTAAAAAATAAATAATTTCTTGCATAACAGCTGCGGTCTAAATGTAATGCATTCTCTACAAGTATAAGTATAATCCACTCATTAAGTTTTATAAAGTTTGATGAAAAGCTCCTACGTTGAAGCTTAGCTAAAAGTAAAGACCAAAAAAGCTCGCACAATTTAAAAGTGTGAATTTATAACGGGATGCAAATTTCTATTTTATCTTTTTCAGTCACGTACGGCAAAAGTTTTTCAATTTTCAGCTTTTCATCCGCAGTAATTGACTAATCACATTAGCATAAAAGCTTATCATTCGACACAAGCTTCCATAAAAGGCTAAATAAAAAAAGTCGTCGAACGCAGCTGAGAATCGATAAAGAAAAAGTGCTTCCCATTAGCATATCGATGCTGCGACGTGAGAAATAAGCGATTTCAGATGCGTCTTCACAGATCAGCGCGCTTTATACGATTACAGCAGGATTTTCACGTCCAGCTACTCAGCAGAGGGGCCCAGTCGGAAGCCTTTTGCGCTTAACGATCGATTCGCCTTCGACAGCGTCCCTTGGCGAACTTGTTCGTTTTATAGCATATACAGGAAAGAGATAGAAAATTGTCGACGGCTCGCGCGCTTGACCGATGACAGGCGAGTATAGGAAATTCTTTTACGAAAAATGCTGATAGGAGTCGCCGTTGAGAACGCACCTTCGAAAAAAACTGCCGAAAAAAGCAAGAAGTGCCGCCGGTGTTTGTCGGTGGCGATAACGATTTATTTGAAAGAGCGCCCGAGGCAGAGAACCCTCCAGGAAAAAAACTTAAAAGCTCCGGCACGCATAAGCCAATCACGGACGTCGCGATGACCCGAATAAGGGAGGAAACGGCCGAAGGAAAAAAGCGAAAGCGTTTCCGCCTCTTGCAGAATCCCTTGTTCTCTGGGGGACGATGAAAACGAAAAAAAAAATGAACGTTTTTTCCGCGATGAAAACTCTCTTTTCTCCTTTTGCGGAAGCGGAAACGCGCAGTGGGAAACTATCAAAAGCTTTAAAGCGCCTATTTGAATTGGCTTCGAGGCATCTATGCATTAAGAGCACTTCTATTGGAACCGAGTTAAGCTCTTATTAGAGTTCACAAAGAAATTGTCAGTTTCTAATTTCAGTCTGTTTCAAGCACTTAAAAACTGCTTTAGTCGTTAGCATTTTTGTCGAGCTGTTACAGTGAAATTGAGTCGCAGGTAAAACTTCTTACGATTAACATTAAACGTTTTTCCTAAGTACTTTGAACTGAAAACTTGATTTAGTATCCTAAAGAATCTTTATTTATGCATTTTAATTAAAAAAAAAGGTACAAATTTTGAGTACTAAAGAAATTTTATGTCTATAAATAATGCAATAATACCTTATAGAAATATTAATAATATGTATTTAATAATGAAATAAAATTATAAAATAAAATTTTAATTAAAAATAACGATCTATTATGACCTATAAAATAGACTAGAAAAGCTTCAAATTGCAGAGTAAAACTTAAAACGATTTTTAATTAAAAAATAATGGTTTGATTCCCGCAGAATTTTTTTCTCAAGTTCTTTTTAAGAGAAGAGGATAGCCAATTATTTTTAAAAACTAATTCAATTTAATTTAACGTATAATTTTTACAGCCTTTGAATGATTACGTTTTCTCAATTAGATGCCAATTTTAAAAATAACTGCTAATTGTCTTCTCTCGTGTTGCTTAAAATCGTTTTGCGTAATGTTTTCTCGTTTAATCTGGCTTTTAATTACATTGAAAATTAGTACCATTAATATTAATGCGAAACACTTGATTCATTCTTTTTGAATGAAGATATATCTATATACAACAATAGAAGTGAAAATGATACAATGTTCTAATTGAAATTTTGATTAAAAATGTCATCCACGGTAACATTTAATTAATTTTCATTGTCTGTAAAATGTGCACCAAATATAAGACCATACGATTTATTTTTTGCCCGTAAAAATAATACACCAATAAAAACGGTTAAAGGAGAAACGAAAATAGAAAACAGAAAATGGCAAAGGACACAAAATATGTTGAAATAAATACACAATCTTGTGACGTAAATAACGAACAGTATACTATTCATAAAAGGCAGAATTTCATTCGATTAAATTATTGCACATTTTATCTTGCATTCATGAAATCATTAAAAAATAATAACAAACAATCAAACATTGATACAGTAATAAGCTAACCGGGCAATCGCTAAAGGAAGTGAATAACAAGTTTAAACGAACTCCTTTACTAAAATAATCTTATCCTTTTTGTGGTATGAAAACGCCAAAAGCGCGTTCCATCTCCACGACTGTTTACCAACATTAAATTAAGCAAACCAATTATAAACTTGTTGCGTGTGCTAAAGCGACGAACCGAAGTTGATCCTAGCTGCAGTTAGGCTTATTTTCTTTTTAATCAAACAATTAATCTTGATAAATCGGAATTAGGAAAGTTTACTTTTGAAATAATAATCTACTTTAGAATTAACGGGAATTTACAGTTTTTTTTTTCAATATTGATTTCGTATCAAACTTTGCCTTCCGTAATCGTTACTAGATAAAATAGGTCAACATCTTCCTGCACTACTTAAACAGTCGAGAGCCGTTATAAATTATTTACTCAGAATCCCTGCTGACGTTATCTAGAAATTAAAAAAAAAAAAATGTGCCAAAAAAAAGTACGTTGAAAAAAGCCTCGAAAGGGATGCTTCGACAACGCGAGAGCTAACGCAAAGCTACATCGCATTAACATCCGAAGGGAGGAAGCAGCATCGAATCTGACGACCGCATTGGCCCGTTCCGCGCGGCGCGGACGCCCCGTCAAGTTCTTAATGTGACGCTCCTGTTTTTTAAAACTGGCAGCGAAAAATCCCGTGTCGCGGCAACCGCTCTCTACGCGGCGTTATAACTGGCCGGCGCGGATGCGCGCCCCGAACGTTATCGAGGTTCGCCGAGTAATGGAAGTGGTTAATGAAGCGAGGAGAAACTCCCGGGGGAAAATAGGATTTTCAGCGCCGCCGCTACGACCGAAGCGCCCGATTCAATTGCATTGACGCGCCGCAGCTGCGGAAGAAAAGCCGGCCCGAAAAAAGCTTTCGAACAGTGCTTATAGAGCCGAGCTTTTACACTCGGAGCGTTATACTAATGGCTCGTCGAGTGACGCATTGCGTGCGAATTTCGCATTGAACGAAACAGACGCCGGCGGTTTAATGCTTCGGAACGCGTAGACAAACAAGTAGTTCGAGCGTACGTACGATCAGACGCGCGTACCCGCTCGCCCAAGAACCAGTACCTGCCCGATATATGAAGCGAGATCGCAGTGCTTCTACTCCGCAGGAATAATAGGAGCCTTCGCTTGGAAGCGCAAGAGCGTAGTTGCGTATATACACGAGACAAAGTGCACGCGGAGACTCCTGTCTTGCGCCCGATCGATAAAGCCATCTCTCTCTCGCTCTCTCTTCCTCTCTCTCTCCCTCCGTTCTTCAATCTTTCTCGCACTTTTATTGCACCGAGGAGAAGAAAGAAGCGATAGCACAGCACACAGCCACTGTCAGTAATCCGGACGATAAAAAGAGCTCGGAACGCTTTCTAACGAGAGCGCGACGACGCGCTATGCGTTTCCCTCCGCCTTCGGCTATTGTGGCTGCCTCGCCGCTTTCCCTTTCGATCCTTTCCTCCATTCCTTTTCCATTTCAATGATAACGAATTATTGGCAAAGGCTAAAAATATATACCGCAGGTCCCGGCGGAGTTCGGGAGAAATAAATCCTAATCGACTCCCACGCGCTGCCCCGCGAGCAATATTCAACGGTCTTCGAAAAGTGGAGGACGACCCCCCTTTCGGTAGTATCTTTTCTCACGCGTGAAAAGATCTCTAATGTATTCGCTAGCTTTGCAATTTTTTTTCCTACATCAATCGAGAGCGGACCGTTCGAATTTGTAACGCCGAGGCTTTTGAACTTTAGAAAAAAAAAGGGTACAAAGGTGGACAAATTATTCGGGTGCTTTAACAACTATCTTTTGCAAAATGTCTTGAAATTTTTTTTCATTTTTAAACCTGCAACTAATTGACTCTGTGATAGCTTTTCGATTCGCTTTCAGTCACTAAACCCACAGCCGATCGAGTAAATATGGTATGTTTTTTTTCTCTTAACTAATAATACGAACCGTGATGGTGTTACAAAAGAGAGTAGTGCGCATGACGCACGTAATCGCTGAGTTTACACCCCTAAATTGTTTTTCCTCGAGAAAGGCAAACCGACAATTTAAACCTAAATATATAACAGTTTCAAGGCTATGAAACATTCTTTTCACCGGAACTAAGGAAAGAAACATCATTCATATTTTCATTCAGCAAAAATTGTATCTTAAACTATAAATTCAACCTGTTGCGCTTCAAGTCGCGCTACGAGTGAGTATTGTCTGAAAATGGTGAAACTAAGTCTAGATCAGTCTCTTTACTTCAGCAATTATTTTACAATTAAAACACAAATATCAAAACCTCCTTTCCAATAAATATAATTTATTATGATAAACATTGTTAATCTAAAAGTGACATACGGTTAATACTTGAAAGCCTTTCAAACGCAGTTAAATGTTATATCATTATTATGTGAACTGCATGTGAAAATAAGAGAATAATTGTTGAAAACCCTTTGTAATTAAACTCATATTATTATAGATGAAATGAATTTTGATATTGTTACGTTATTACGCGGAACTGTATTCCAAATAATTGCAATCAAAATTTTATTTGCATTTTGAACCTAAACTATGCTACTTCATAATTAATTAATTCATATTTAATTTTGGAAAACTGATCTTTTAAGAAATTGGAACTCGCGGCATTTCATTGAAAAAAATGAATTGTTTTACCTGAAACAAATCCCTATCAATTCACAAACTAGAAATCGATTTCGTTATATCTTCGCATTTCCCGAGGGTTTGAATTTTATTCTAAATTTCATTCCATATCGAATAGTTTCCATTTTATTGAACAAAATTGTAATCCTTCTTATCTGAATCTATCGTGCACAAATTCATATATATATTTGTAGATATATTGATTTAAATGAAAGAAAATAACTAAAATTAAGAGGATTCATTGAGGATGAACACCCATGCAAGCGTAATGATTTGAAATACTCAAGATCTTAAATACGGATTATTTATTTATTTAAAAATAATATGCGAGTACACTGAGAAAACAATTTCTTGAAATGAAAAAAGCTTCATTGCGGACAATCGGTTAAATACTTTTTTGATTCAAAGAAAACATTCTTTAATTGAAAGAAACCCCTTTTTAATGGAAAGAAATTTTCATTTATTAACTAAAATTTCCTTTTTTTAAAGAAACTTTCTTCCCATTAAAAAGGGGTTTATTTCGATAAAAGAATGTTTTCTTTGAATCAAAAAAATATTTAACCGATTACCCGCAATGAAGCTTTCTTTGATTTCAAGAAATTTTGTTCTCACTGTAGCGTTCGACGATCGATAAATGAAAATGAACAAGTGACGTCGCTATAAAAATCAGCATAATTCGCAGCGCGTTCGCAGAAAGTCTCGAACCTGTGATGGTGCTTCTCTGCGTGGATGTTGAGTCCAATCGCCGGGACTGAGGATTTAGCGCTTGAATGTGTGGAGAGCTGCTTCAACCTTTGCGAATTCTAAGACCTGGACACGTATTTCGAAGGAGTGTGCCTTGCAACAGTTTCTTTTCTGGAGTCTCTTTCTCGCCTCCGTTTTCGCAGTGGTATCTGACTCCGTTGGAGGAACCCAGGCCCCTAGCGCTTTCTTCTTTCTTTGAAGGTCTAAAATCGAGAAAGCGGGTTCCCTTCGGGTCGAAACCCCAACGTAGGCTCCCTCCTTACTGCCAAACGCACCTCAATTTATTCTTCTCTTCTTCCGACGTCTACTTGCGCTCTTCGCCATATGCGGCATTTTCATTTACGATAATTTGTTGTAGTTCGACAAAAAATCCATTTAGTATTTCAACTTGTCTATTCCTTTGTAAGGAATAATGGAAAATGGTTTCATTTCTAATTTTATTTTACTTTAAAAAAGAAATTTTATTGTCAAATAATTAATTAATAAATTTCCGATTGTATTATAAACGCACTGAAATACCAGTTTTAGTCTTCAACTGTTTCGTTTCCTTAGAGGTTACAAGTTATTCAAACATTACCATAATTTCAGGAAAAAGCCCTTTTTCCGATTCAGATAAGGAGTCTCTCTCATACCAAAAAAAATAAGCATATTTATTTTCTGCTTACCGATAAATGCTGAACTTCCAAAGCTGCGAACCCATCTATCTTCTCATTTCTACAATGTCCTTAAGAAATCGTGACTTTGTAACTGATGGCATCGAGTACAGTGTTATCTCTCTATCTCCCTCTTTCACTCCCCACACTAACGCTGAATGATTTATCTACAAAAGCCAAAGTATAATACGAGATAATAAAAGGGAATAAATCTCTGGTAAACGCCGAAAGAAAAAAGCATCCCTTTGTGAACCTCAAACAACTTCTTTTATTCAAATATGCTGAGTGGTGAAAGAAAATCATGCAACGAAACAGGTTACATAATAATTTTCAATCTCATTAGATTCATTAAATGCAGTTGAAGAAGCTTTTACATATGAGATGGGGAATATTTATTTAAGTTATCGACAAAACATCTTAATTTATTCAACAAGATTTACATAATGGATTCTATCGAACAAATATACCAAAAGTAATTATTGCGGCGTAGCTACGTGAAGCAAAAGAAGTTTGACTGAACTAATAGCAAAAATTGTAAATACTTTGAAATGATGTTTGTGAAATTTTTATTAAATCAATTATTGCAAAATCAAGATATAAAATATTTTCAGTCAAAGTAGGTAGAGACTTAAAATATCTTTTTTAAATATAGGGAACGTAATGAACACTAAAATAGCCTTTTGTTTTCAGGAAAAGTTAATTTGTCTTAAATTGTGGGGATTACCTTTAAAAGAAAAACAGTTCTGAGGATTTTTGTAATTGTGACAAGTACATTTTTGACAAAAGCAAAATTGGTAATCTTTATCATATAAATGCACCATCGAACATATAAAAGTTTCTCTAATGCAAATAATCGTCAAAAGTCGTTAAACAAAATAAATTTTCTTTACAATAATAAAATGCTGCAATTCATTACACGGAAATGCAATTTGATGTAGCGGAAAATTAGTACTGTACAGCCAAAAAGAATCAATTGAATGAATTTAACTTCCACCTGAGGGCCGCCTAAGACTTCTTTATCTCTGGCATTAAACTTTTTCCACCCATTAAAAAGAAAACGGGAAACCTGCTGCAATTATTTTCACTTTGCATTATTTCTCACTTAGGAAGAAAGAATCTTCAACAATAGAGTCAAAGTCATTAAGTTGCCGTTGCAGCATCTGTTGATACTCGGCTTCTTTTTCTCTTCCCTTCTTCGGCCTTCTTCCTGTCTTCTTCTCTCTCTCTTGCCCTCTCCCTCTTTACCCCCTTCTCGCTAGCTCGTTTCCTTCTCATCTCGTTTTCTCTCAAAGGGCGTTTTGTTCGAAGATTCTGCAAGACTTTAATTACCTGGCTTATGTCTTCTCCATGTTATCTCATAAACTCGAGTAAATAGAGAACTTGAACGAGGTGACACCGACAGAGAGGGCTGCGCAAGCGTTTGCGCGTATAGACTCTTCCTGTCGCCGGGGAGAAGAGCGACTCGCGAAATCTTCCCGCGTTTATTAGAAAAGGAGGTTTAAGTGGCAAGTATCTTGCCGCTTCACTCTCTTCCCGCGCAGGCTCCTTTCACTCTGAATTAATCTCTGCCTTTGTGGTATTTTGAGCAATGGCTTTCCACTCGTACTTTTTATGTATACTGAAAAAAATATTGGGGTATAAAATTTACTTATGGATTTGGAAAAATGACTTTTTTTTTTATGGTAATCGAGGAATAGACTATTTTTTGCAATTTTTGCTATCTTAAATATTAATTTTTATAAATGAGAAGAAGTATATTGTTGCAAAATTATTTATTTAATGTGAAAACAATTTAAAGTTTAGAAACAACAATTGGTTTTTTTTATGACGGTTGAATTGGATTACGATCCCGGGACCTTCAGCTTGGCCATCGAACGCATTAACCATTTAACCAAATATAATTCTTGAGAAGAAAATTTTGGAACTTGTATGGAATGGATGGAACCATCGACCATGAAAAAAAAATACAAATGAATACGATAACGCGAAAAAAACGTATAATTAATATGTATAATATGAAAATATAATACTTAAACCGAGATTTGTAATTTTTGTTAACTTGAAAGCAATACAAAGTAAAATTACTGGAGAAACATACCCTCAATGCAGACACTCGGGCCCTCTGATTTGCAAAATTTGTATTATGTAACATCCAAAGTTTTACTATGTAACATCTAAATGTTTACTATGTAACATAGTAATTTTTAAAACAGTCCTAATAATTTTATTATTCAAAATATTAATTTTTTCTATTATTACCCGATCGGGTATGTACTTATTACGTATATTACGTATTTATTTATTATGTCTTGAGTAAGTGAATTTTACGTAGCGCCAATTTCAATTTTAATTTTTAATTAAGCTATATACTACATTGCAAATTTAATTATGTCAAATCAAATTAAATTTGAAAGCTTTACCATGACACTGGCATGAAATTTCTCAAATTCTTCCCAAATTTATAAACTAGTAGCTACATTCGTATGTTATGTTTCGTAGTAACATTCCACTTTCTAAAATCAAAATAATACCTTGTAGCACAAGTTTTTAACTATAGAATCAAACTTTATTTTTACTTTGTGCAATTATTATACAGTAGCTTTAAATTTCACTGAGAATGTATATTTTTGTGCAACTTGTTATTTGTTGAAATAAAAATTGAACTTTAAATGTTTCGCGTTTCAATGGGAATAATAATAAGGATAAGAGGAAAAGAAAGTAAAAATTCTTTGTATAATATAAGAAGATATAATAATAAGATATTATAAAATATAATAATTCAATTAAAATTCGACTACAATTGCTATCTGCTATAATCATAATTATATAGTTCACTTTAGGTATGAGTTATAATTCAATAACAAATTTTTTATTAACTATAATTATATCATATTAGTATATTTTTATAAAAATCTAACACAAAATATTTAAAAGTTTTTCTTATTAGTTAAAATGTTGTTATCATTGATATAAACTTTTCTGACTAAATTTTTTTCAAAATTAATTTTTATACGATTCCACGTGTCCATATGACAGAGAAACGAACAAAAGGAGCCCCGGTAAAATTAAATCTGGCTATTGGTAATCCCGGAGGACTTCTGTAAAATCCCTTAGCTGAAAAGACCAAAATTTATTATCTTTTTCGATTAAAAAATTTTACATACTATTCATGACATATCTAAATTTCTATTTCTATGTAGATTGTGTAGCGTTTTAATCAATTTAATAAAATTTAAAATTTATCTCTAGCTATGTTACCTTTATCGTTTTGCTAATTTAAAAAATTATTATTTTTGAAAAAATTTATGCACGATACTTTTTAATGGCATATAACAGTGAACAGTATTCCTGCAACTAAATTCAGTTTGAAGAAAAAAATTTACTTAACATTTCGTTTCTTACATTATTTATACAATTCGTAATTCATGAATAAATGTAAAATTTAAATAATAGTACATTATGCAACAAATACGCAAAGTCGCTATACACGGTCGAATGAGAAACTAGGACGTACGATGATCATTTTCATGTCTTGCGAGTACTATTCTTTTTCAACTAAAAGCGCGAATCACAATTTTTCACATTTTCAGAAAGCAGCACGTGGAGTATTGCGACAGTGCCCGAAGTACTTTTAACGTATGTGAAACTTGAAAATGTTAAATTTATGTTGAATAATATAAAGTCGAAATAAAGAATATTATATCATATCTTCCATTAAATATTTTACGCAAGTATGAAAGCAAAATATGTTGGAAGCGATAAGTCACATCAATCGATGCAATAATTCTTGTGGAATAAGAAAGGCGTAAAGGGAAACTAAAAAAAAAAAGTTAGAAACAGCTGAAGCACAAAGTATTCTTTCATTTTCTAATGCATTCTTTTTAATTTATTATGTATGTTGTAATGAGTGTGATTCGGGAATAACGTATGAAAAAATACATGCCGATAATCGAGAAATCCACCAACCGTTTATAATAATATATAATGTAAAGCAAATTTCACGTACAAAAAGTATATAGTATTATTGTAGTACTAATACCTCTAGCACTTTTTATGTCAAATTCTTAAAAAAAAAAAAAATAATCTTACAATATGTAAAGTTTTATATTTATGTGAACTATATACTAAAATATCGATTTTTATGGACGTTGCCCTGTTTATATAAATAATAACAGAACTTGTTGAAACTTGGAAGTACGATAGATTAGACTATTCTGAACTCACGCACGTTTTTTGACCATACCTTATAATACTAAAAAAAGAGAAATATGAGAAAAATGATAAGCAGTTTAACACGTGGAGGAAAAAAATTTGACTAAAATGGATGGAAATCTAATTTCACGGGATTTCACATCGTTAGTAGGTTTAAAATCTACAAAATCAAAATAGTAGCATAAATAACTATGATTGGTACGATAGGAATATTAACAATTTTTATTAAAAATTATAGAAACTATTTTCTGCTTGATTCATATATGGTCATATGAACCATCGACGAGAACGTAAGTAGTACATGAATTTTAAAAATTCTTTACAATTTTAAAAATTTATCGTTGAAAAACACCGATTATTCACTATAACGGTAGGTGGATTCGAAGACGCTAGTCGCGCGTAATTAGGATAATCGGCACTGGAAGGAGCCAGAATGTCGGTAGCCACGTGGTTGGGGCTGACGCTTGTATTTACATTTAGTCGAGATCAGCGAAACGCGCTGAAGCCAACTACTGAAAGAGACTTAGAGGCGTTGAATCCCTGATCGAGGATGTTAGCTCTTCTTTATCGCCCCCCCCCCCCCCCCAGTGTAGGCTTACACCTGATAACCAGGCTATCAAGGTAGTCTGGAATACGTTCACGTAGGACCTTATATATTAGCATGGCCATGAAATATGACATTGACTAATCCTAAAAGGTGTGATTGATGAACGGTGTGGAGCGAGAAACCGCTTCCTGATATATATATTTATGTTTTGTCACTAAATTTTGTCAAAACGCAAAGCCGAAATATATAATATTAAAATTCAAACATACGTCCATCCCTGTCTCCGCCCGCCCGGCCAGTCTTCTATATATTATTATTATATTAGTGAACCGGAAATGAATAGAAAGTGAACCGGATGTGAAAAAGGGTTCAATTGGATACACAAGCGAGCTTCAGCGAGCGAGTTTTTTGCTAGTATAATAAAATATTGAAATTTTTAAATCGGTTACGTTGTTTGTTCCAGGCAAACTTTCTTATCAGTCTATTAAGAAACTGATTAAAAAAATAATAAATCCACTTTAATTGTCTTTCATAATTTTCAAAACAGTTGGCTAATATAGTTTTTAAGAATATAAAAGGTAGTTAGTAACGAAAAAGTTCTTAAAAGTAATGTTTTCTTCTTTGAGCGAACGATCAATGTAATTGAATCAAAATAAGTTTTATTATATTACTACAGTTATTTTATTCGACTCAACGCTCGGAAAGTAAATTATAAAAATGAAGCAAAATTTGTTCTGCTTTTTATTCTTAATTTTATTAAATCTATTTTATTACGGTGAGTAAATTCATATTACTTAATAATTAGGATACATTCTTTGCGTTATCAGTTTTATGTAAATATATAGTTTCCAATAACAATTCAAATTTTTATCTTGCCTATTCCAGCCCCAAGTACGACAGCATCTCCCATCATCAATGGCCTACGTACCGATGGTCAACGTTTTAAGTTCCACGTATCCATTCAGCACAAGAGAAGTCCAAGACATAATTATGACCATGTATGCGGCGGTAGTATCATAAGTGAGAGATACATTCTAACCGCCGCTCATTGTTTCATAGACATATTAAACGGCGTTACTAAAGAAATCTTCTTCTCTCGCGGTAGAGCAAAAATTATAGCGGGAACAAATCTCAGGAATGGACCTGGAATCGAAAGGGATCTCATTAGAGTCTTCATTCCCTCAGACTACAATATGTATACAAATGCATTTTTAGCTGTAGCAGATATAGCTGTTGCAGAAGTAAGACAATAGAATTAAAAAATCTTAAAATATTTCATAGGCCTGTTTTGTTTTTAGTTAAGCGCTGATTTAGGCGTACATCAAGATCCAGCCAGGTTAGCGATCATACCTTTGGAAGCATTAGATCCACACTCTAATGAAGGCGTCCATCAGGAAGCTACATTTTGTGGATTCGGGCCAAATGTACTTGTGCGACAACGCGATGGACAGAACTGTCCAAAGGCTTCCTCTAGTACTATAAGTAGGTTTATGGACGTTTACATACTTGGTAGAAACGAATGTCCACGATTCAACACAGTAATTTGTGCAAGGAATTCAAATAAAAGAATATTTCGTACAGCTTGCTTCGTAAGTACAAATACTTTTTTTTAGATAAATTAAGATTTTTATAAACTATCTCTCATTTAAAGGGGGATAGCGGAGCTGGATTAGTTTACCATAATAAACTCGTCGGAGTTCTCAGTAGTGGACCTCCTGATTGCAATACATTAGGGCCGATATCATTCACGAGAATCTATGCATTTATGAGATTTATCGAAGAAGCTCTAAATCCTCGTGGTGACCACAGTAAAATGATGATTTTAGAAAAACCAGAACCGCCGTTTCCCCATGATGGATCAAGTTCCAGTTCTGCAGGAGACAAAAAGAAGAGGTTTTGGTTTTTCTGGGCAAAAAATTATCGTACTAGGCCTGAACAACATACTAGATTACCTGAGCATCGTTAATGATTGTTCATTTTATTATAAAATTATCACGGATTTCGTGTGATTAAATAAATAAAATCGTTTTATTGTAACTATTATACATTTTTAAAACTCTCCGTTTACAGGTCGTGATTTCTGACAAAACGCAAAGCCGAAACAAAGAATTAATGTATACACGACGCTAATAAAGTGAAGCGATCACTTGCTTGCACATGAAGTTGCTGCGCTCGCTCGCATGACGCTATTTAACTTTTATTTGCAGCTCGAAGAGAGATAACACTTCGCGGCGGCTACACGACAAGTTGCCGTTCGCCAGCAAGGTTTTTTAACATTTGCCACCCGCTTTCCTAAATCGACGTCTTGCTGGTGCTAGTAATGACTTAAAAATAAAAACAAGAGCATTTTGAAGTATTTTATTAATTTAGCTAGAAAAAATTTTTTTCTTGAAAATATTGTACTTTAAAAATTTAAATCTTTGAAAATAGATTCTTTGCAAAATTTACATAATAATCTTTAAATACGAATCAAACAAAAGAAAGGATTGAAATCAATTATTAGTAAGTCAAGTAAGTATCGTATAGGGAATTTCAACATCCTTGAAAATCTTGTACTTTACTAAATTTAAATTCGGAAATCACATATGAAAAAATTAAAAAAAGCTCACTTTTTTACAAAAGTATAAAATTAGGCAAGTATGAGTTTGTTACCGGTCTCTCTTAAAATAAGTCTCTTCAACTATTGATCACAAAAACAAATTTATTTTCTATGGACTGTATTACTCTTGTATAATTAGCAAATTTATTGCATTTTTCTATTACTCCTGAATTCATATATAATCAAGTAAATTAATGTCGTACTATATTCATTATGATAAAATAATATAAGATGTTTCTATACGTAAGAGTATTACGTTCAAAAATAATGCGAAAATAGTATATAATAATAACATTTATCTATTTTTTACGAAAAAATTATGAACTGGAAAAGTATTGCATATTGGTATTGAAAAGAATATGAAAAATTGAATTGATTAATAAGACAATATTACCTATTTGAAAATTCACATTATTCCATTTTGTTTTAAAATTCTCTATTGGCCAGTGATATTTCTTGTTTTGTAAAAATGGAGATCCCAAAAACTACCTATCATTTTCGCCTGACACGATTCAAGTTGCATTCTCAGCTGAATTCTTTTTATTCGGCATCCATTTCCACTCGGATATCTCTGAATTATCCTAAATTTCTAATAAACGATTTGCTGCAAAACTTGAAAATCGCATAGATATTTTCGTATCCGTTGTAAAATAGATTTTGAATCACACCAAAATACTTCGAGTGAGATTATAAAATGTTCGAGCTATACTTACATCAAGCATGGCTTTAAAGATATGCTACACAACGTTTAGTTATTATAAAACTCATACGAAACTCTCCGTTACTCATTAAAATCTCCAATAAGATACAGTTGCGTAAGCATGCCAAAATCAGGTAAATACCTTGTTCTGTCACTATTCGATTTAATACTTACTTTCTCAGCGAAATCTTTGAATAATCTATCTACTTCACGATATTTTTATCGCGTCCTAACATTTTTTCTAATAAATATAAACTTCGAAGCGCTTGTGATGTTCAATCGTTCGGAAAATCACTTTTCTCGCGTTTCCAAAGAAGACCAACTTCCCATGTGCTAGTAACGGTTTGTCTTCAGGATTCAATCAAAGGTTATTATTTATATAAGCTATCTATATCGAAAGAAAGTTTTGCATTTTTATTATAGTTTCCATAAATAGACCATCCTAAAGAACAACAAGAAATTAATAGGAATTCACCGATTATTTTTCTGAATTGATGTGTATATTATTTTGAACGAGCAACATATATGATTTCACGCGCAGAATTAGATAGAACCTGAGATCCAGGCGTATGCGCACACTTAGCCACACACCCACAGACATTTTTCAAAAATCATTTATTCTTGTTCCTGACATCTTAAAATACAATTATAACAGGTTTTTAGAACAATTTAGTTATATGACCTAATTATATGAAAGATTTTATGTAAAATAATAAAATATATTACATACTTCGGTTTTTTTACTTTTTCTTATTCGTAAATTTATTTAATCCATAAAACTTTTTGATAGCAGGTTTATTACATAAGATCAGTTATTAAAATATTGAATTTACTTTGAATAAGAGACTGGTCATATTCTACACAAATTTATTGTACACGATCGTAATATCGTAAGTAAATAAATTATTTACTTACGAAAATACGTACGAGCACAATAAATTTGTGGAGGATATGACCAGTCCCTTAAATATTGCGCTCGACACCGAGCTCTTGCCGAATCCTCAACGCTTGCGCCGTAATTTCCAAACGAATTTCGCGCGGCTTGCGAGCACATAAGGACGATGGGGTACTTTCTCTTCGCGGAATTCAACTGCCGATGACGAGAAGTACCGAAGGTCAACTTGACATACTACCGGAACACGCTGTAACTTCGGACCCAGGGATCTCGTCGTCAAAGGTAGAAGTCAACAAAATCGGCAGCTGTGATACCATCGGCTAGCGTTAGCGACCAGCCTCGACGAAATAATCATCCGCTAAGGCTGTCTCCCGAATCGGATTAACAAGCCTGTGAGTAATCCTTGAGTAACTGAATTTTTGAAAAAGCCATAAGGAGTGAGGGCAAACACCAACCATTAAGTATAAATTAAGCTCGCGTCTTTAGTTGAATTATTTTCTTCTAAGTAAACATAAGCTCTATTCAACACGCACTTTTTAAGGGTTGGTATTTGCCTCCATTCCTTATGGCTGTTTCCAAAATTCAGTTACTCAAGGGTTACTCACAGGCTTGTTAATCCGATTGGAGGGACAGCCTAAGTACCGTCATTTTATACTAACGGCGAAGACCGAAAAGAACGCGCCGCGCGATTATCGTATCGATTCTTGTAGTAATAAATAAATAGATAAAAGTGATATTGAGCCTTATGATTCTTTCCGATCCGTGCCCAATCAACATTCTTAATAAGAGTAAAAATTTACAATACTTATGGGAAAATAAACACAAATTGCAATTAGGGATAAAATCAAATTTAAAAAAAAATTTATTTCATGCGCTTAATCAATATCCGATCAAAATCAATATAATTGAAATTAACAAACTGCTATTTAGACTGATGAACTCCAGGAACTTACTCTTTCATTCAAATTTCGATTATTTTTTCGATCATCATCACGATACCTCCTCTTTAAGAAAGTAATGCGAAAGAAACATTTCGTATTCATGAACTGAAATTCGATCCATTTTGCATGAAAATTCAGGCCGTAAAAATGAAAATGAAGATCCAGCAGCGAGATCCGAAAAAACGCTTTTAGCTTTTCTCACGACAATGCTCAAAAGCCCAGTGGCATCCAATGCATAAAAGTTAATTAATAACAAAATTATTTTCGTTAATTTACTATTTAATTGCTAAACTGAGAAAAAAAATCGCTGCTAAGTCATTGGCAGTTAGTTTCCTCCTAACTAATTTATTGTTCCATTATTATCTCGTTTTTATTATTATTTTATTTTTATATGCCCATTTTAGAATTTAATGAACAGCTAACAAAATTTAAATATAAATTTTGTTATTGGAAATTTAAAGTCCTAAAAAACAGTAATTTTGAAACTCCATGTACAAAGCTTCATTTCGCGCAAGCTTGAATAAAAATGCATGCGCTAAATTAAGTCATATAAATATATTAGCTAAAGAAAAGTAAAAATCAAAGCAATTGGCGTCACATTGCAACTATATTGCATATTTAAATTTGCGCTATATTAGCAAGATAGTGC